>JAODOY010000126.1:0-14020 GCA_025399855.1 Forbesichthys papilliferus | reverse complement strand
AGAGGACTAGTCAACATGTCTGCTAGTCAACAACATTGTAGAGGACTAGTCAACATGTCTGCTAGTTAACAACACTGTAGAAGACTAGTCAACATGTCTGCTAGTCAACAACATTGTAGAGGACTAGTCAACATGTCTGCTAGTTAACAACACTGCATAGGACTAGTCAACATGTCTGCTAGTCAACAACATTGTAGAGGACTAGTCAACATGTCTGCTAGTCAACAACATTGTAGAGGACTAGTCAACATGTCTGCTAGTCAACAACACTGTAGAGGACTAGTCAACATGCCCCAAGAAACTGTGGGGCCTCTTGTTAGAGGGGACAACCCATCACACACACACACACACACACACACACACACACAGAAACACATGCACACACGCACGCACGCACACACACACACACACACGCACACACACAGGTGTTTCAACTGGTACATGCTGAGACACAAGTATGACAGCCAAGGCATTTCACTCTGGGCCCCAAGGTAAACTTAATATCAGAAAGTTCCAAGTTAGTCAGCCAAGCCGTATCTGTTTTCAGCTATATTTGATATATTTTGTATTTATTACTTTAGTTTTTTGCCAGTAACTGCTAAGCATGGTTATGTTGTGTATTGGTCAACCACAGCTTCCCACTTCTGGAGCCGACACATGGTCATGTTGTGCATGGTTGTAATCTAGTAACTGTTCCCAACGTGTGGATGGTGTGTGGAGTGTTGAGCCATGGGCTGGCCGGCTCCCACAGCATCTCCCCTGAATCTCCTGCCAGGAGACCTGGAGCGAGGAGCTCTGTCTGCATCCATCTGGCAGCGGGGGAGACATGTTGTTTATACAGCAACGGAGAATATTCTCTCCTCTCTCCTCTTATTTTATCCAATGTCTATGAAGAGACCTTCCACTAGCCTGGTCTCGTGAGGCAAGTTTCAGTTTTACTTTGCTGCGACAAACGGTCTGGAGAGCTTCAAATCCGTGCGATTTGAGTCCGAGTGAACAACTCAAGGCATCAATCAGCTGTCTATAGCTCATATCGCCTGTTAGCTACTGGTGTGGTTTAGGTGTGATGACAGCGAAAGCTACTTGATAACAACAGACAGCTGGTTCACCCAATCAAATGTATTACAAGTATTTTGTGATAGCTCGATGGACGACTCCCCAAATAGACTTGTGTCTAAAAATCCACGTGGCGTGTCAGGTTCACCTTCCACCCCTCCATCCCACAGAGTGAGTAAGTGGTGGAGAGTCAAGTCGCACCTGGTTCTGTGGCTATAGACGAGAGTCTCTGAGCTCAGCGGGCAGATGGTGAAGTAATCATAAGGTTTGCAAACGTAAAACAACAGATTCTGGCGACGGGAAACGCGTGAGAACCGCAGGATGGCAGATGCTATTGGGTCACACGGTTTAGCTAGCTGTGATGTATGCATGTAAGTGTCACTTTCACTTACCTTCGTGCTGTAACTCATAAACCAGTGTGCTGTTCTACGTCACCGAGCAGCATGGGGCACTCTGCTGAGTGCCCCATGTGGTAGCAGTTCGAAGATGACTCAGAAGGCCCCACTATGGTCCTCATCAACCATAATTATTGAGGAACCCGGAGAATGCTTTTAAGCAACCACGATAGCTTGCCTTTTGCAGGCAGACTGACCTGACCTGTCCCATGCCACTTTATCCTTTTCACCCACTACTTGCCATGAAGGCATTCAGTGGACAGGCGGTGAGATCCATATGTGGACCATCTGGGTGAGGTACATGGTTGGCCAACTTTACATACCACTGCCACTGACTGCTATTATTTCTTATTCTCCTCTGCCTGTTCAAAGACCACCGATTGACTTAAGACGTAGCAAATATACGGCAGGTAATAGCAGGTTTCTTTTTCGAGTGTGTGTATTTAATGTTTCATTGTGTATTTGGTTATTTAAATGCACATTTACCATATGTGCCGATGTGTGTGTGTGTGTGTGTGTGCGTGTGTGTCTGTGGGTGTGCATGCGTGTGTGTATGTGATGTGTGTGTGTGTGTGTGTGTCTGTGTGTGTGTGTGCGTGCGTGTGTGTGTCTGTGGGTGTGCGTGCGTGTGTGTATGTGATGTGTGTGTGTCTGTGTGTGTGCCAAGTGGGCTCACCGTGTGAGCAATGGGTCTGGAGAAGATGCACAGACATATTGAGTGGCTCAGGGCTGGCAAGGCAAACTGCAGCATTCCTTAAGAGGCATCAAACAAAAAATACAAAACAGCTTGTGATCTCTGCCCGGTAGAAAGAGTCGGAGCCATTTGCCGCCTGGAAGAGCTGTTTGCATGTCGTGTTCTGCTCCGTGTGTCGTGGCATAAACGATGACATCACACTCTCAACACGGCATGTCATATGGATGAGTGTAGAAAATGAGAAAAACCCAAGTCGGGGGGTTTGGGCATGGCTCTTTGCGCCAGTGCACATGCAATAGGGCATGCGGTGGTGGTGCCGATTGAGCCACACACACACACACACAGAGACGTCAGTAAGATGGGGCCTGAAGCACACAAAGTAGACGTCACTCGGTGTGGTTTGGCATGCTGGCACATCTGTATTGCGTCGTTTTCCTGCTTCTTATTTTGTATGAGTTGTTCAGCCCCTCTGAGTGTCTCTGTGTTAATGGGCTCCTAATGGCACTGATGAGTACCGATTAAACACGGGACACTTACTGGATCAGCCGCGCTTCATTGTGAGGGCCACGTACACAAAATGATGCCTGTGGAACATTTCACCCATATCAACAGAAGACGATATACGTTGTTAGGAGGCCATACAAGTGCTACAGGGGAGCCGTGAGTACAGGTGATCCAAAGGTTGCTGGTTTGATCCTACCTAACTTCTCACCAAATGTTGAGGTGTCCTTGAGCAAGGCATCTAACCTTAACTGCTCCTTGTGGTTGGTTGCACCTTGCATGGCAGCAATCACCATTGGTGTATGAATGTGTGTGTGAATGGGTGAATGTGAGGCAATACTGGGCAGTGCTTTGAGTGGCTGGAAGGTTAGAAAAGTGCTGGATAAATGCGGTCCATTTACACAACCCTGTTTTATTTCACAGTTTAGACCTGGACACTGTCCCAAAGGCAAAGGCACAAAGAGAATGAGAGAACCGTAAAACATTGCCATACACTTGTCTGTCGAAGCTCAGACAGTCGGTGTCTTCTGGCAGAGCAAAGGGCCATGGCTTCGGGACCTCTCGCTGTGACTACATGGAAAAGGAGAGGAGGGGGGGGGTCAATACAGGCTTGCCTCCTGACGTTGGCTGGCTGGAGAGAAAGAGAGAGAGAGATTGCGTGTGCTGGTACTGTATGAGTTTACGGATGTCTAATTAGTCCAGCATGTGACCAGATCTGCTTCTCATAGCCAAGTGGCGGTGATTGACAGCTGGGAGAACCTGGAAGTGACAAGGAGCAGGGGAGGTCACCGGGGAGCGGCGAGAAGCAGATTTCAGAATGTATGCATGTCCAATTGTCTCACGCGATCTGGAGTCACTGCGCCCACTTGCATCATTTCGCTTTCATTCGACATCTCTTGCGTCACCACATAAGAATGTAATCTATCCCCAATGTAGACCTGCCGCACTGAAATAATTTGACGCTGATAAAAATCTGGTGTCACATGTCAGTGAAGGAAATAATAATGAGGCTTGGCCTTTAAAGGGAAGATGTATGTGGGCCCACCGTTGAATGAACAGAACCCATTTGTCAATCAAAGATAAAACACGGATCCTCCAGAGGCAAAGAGGTCTTTCATGTTGCAGTTATCAAGTGAGTGTTCCGTCACATTACAGATAAAAAATGATCCAAGACCACACATGACAGCATTTTCACAGACCTGTCAAGGCATGGACATGGTCAGCCAATTGTAATCCTCAGTATCTAACCAACTCCCAACTTCCCAACGTGATAAGAGAATGTTCTAGTGCTCACTTAGGTTTCCAACTGAGGATGTGTCAGATTTGAGCGAATCTAGTGTGTATGCAGCCCTTTCCCCCTTCTTCTGCTGTGTGAACATTCTGGATCAGCCTGCTCAGAGAAGGGGCGAAAGAGCAGAACACTGTGAGAAACAAGGCCTCAGAAATCCTTTGGACATTCCAATGCTTCCAGAACGAGGTCTGCTTTCCACGCGTTGGCCATCAGTTATGGTGGAACCCTGCCATGGAATTCTTGATTCTTCTTAAATTAAAACCCTTCACCAGCTCCAGCTGGTTCACAAAGGGAGAAGAAAAGGGGTTGCGGTGGGGTGAGGTGAGGTTGGGAGGGAGGTCAGAGGATCCATCTTTCCCTCTTTGCGATTTTCTTTTAACACATCAGGTCTGATGTGCGCAGACGTTGTCCTGTCTGGAGGAAAAGAGGTAGAGAAAAGAGAGAGAGAGAGAGAGATGAAGGAGGGAGAGAATACACAGCTGAAAACATTGCTTTGATTAACACTCCTTGTATTCTTCAGGTCCTGAAACAGACGATTACCTAACTTAACCCCAACACAGACCGAGCAAGATGTTGCCGAAATGAGATTGAAACCAGATTCTTGTGTTCACACTGGCCCGTATCCATTACTTGTACTGGACGTGGGTTTGAGAGCATGTTTAGTAACCCGAAAGAATAAATCTGACCAATGTCAAACTTGGTTGTTAATTCCATCGTGTGACCCTGGAACAAGGGGAACACGGCATTCCATTTGTCCCTTGACTTTTATTATTATTATTATTATTTGTGTGTGTGATGGTGACCTCATTCTTAAACAGCAATTGAATGACTACCGTTGTCTCCCATGCTTAATCATTGACTCCTGCGCATTGCTAGAACCTCACCTCACCAAGCTTCAGGTGCACTTGCCACGGCACAGCTGTGAAAGCGAGTGGTCTTCTGTGAGTGTAAGTTGGCTACTTAACCACATTGCCTGGCTTTATGTCACCCGTTCCAATTCCATTCCGCAATGAGTGATTCAGCATTGGTCACCTTCCAACTTTCATTGCTGCTTGTTCTCTCTCCTGTGAGGTATTCTGTTTCTGTCCCATATATCATGTATTAAGGACACTTGACCTTTGCTCTGCTGTCCAACGTCCAACTGCACTTTGGGATTTTAAGTAGGGATTTTCTAGGCAGCTTTTCTAGGAGGCTTCAGGGGTCCTTAGAAGAAAATATGCTAAAAGATGACATTCCTTTGCCTAATCTGTACCACTGCCTTCACAGAATGCCGGCAGTAATTTTATTAAAACACACGGCAAAAGGCTTAACGTAAGATTATTGTGCCATCAGTGGAATGACTTTATCAATAGATTGATAGTATCTTTGTGTGTCTTTGGGAATGTTTGGCAAGTCTTGCTTAGCACCTGCATGCCCAGGGCTTATGCTCATGGTCACGCACACACACATGTACAGTACACATGCTCTTAGACAGGATTCTGGGCATCTGTGTCTTGTCTCATGGTCTTAGATTAGCCGATTGTGCAGGTGGTTGTCGACGCTATGTTAGCAGCATATCTCCAGATTGCTAGAGCAAAGGCTCCTCATGTGAGTACAGGTGGAGCTAAATGATGATGATGATGATGATGATGACTAATCTAAACGTCTCAACAATGCTGCCTGTATTCACTCTCTATCCCCCTTTTACAGCCATACATTACCATTCTCAACACACAAACATATGCGCACACATAAAGACACACACCTTTGTCTGGCCAAAAATCATCTCCCAAACAGCAGCTGCCAACGAGACATTCCATGATGTTTAGTCTCTTGGGGAGATAAGAACAGACGTCTCCAGTTTATAAAAAAAAACAAAAAAACATCTGGAGCAAGACTCTTTTCATGGAGAGTCAAGGGGGACTAATGTACTACCCCTTTCTCTGTCAATTTATCTGTTTCGTTTCCTTATAAATGCACAGACCCATGAGGTATTTGTAACACAAAGGTAGAAAGCTGGTGACCTTGTGTTGATGACAGAAACAATGAAAGATGTTTTATTCTAGAAGGGAAAGCTGTTTAATTAAATGAGTAGTGTCTGGGGGGGACTGAGCAATTGAGGAGAATCAAATTGAAAGCATGGAAGAAGATAGATTACTGCAAGGTCAAAGCTCAGCATCTGAGCTCATTTAACTTGCACCAAGCTACATGTTTGCCAGGACCTTGGCAGGACAGGCGGTCATATTTGTTTTGACTAAGTCATGAAAACACACACTTCCATCGTTCTGTCTCTTCCAGCACATTCCTGCCCCTCATCGGTCCCTCTCTCTTGGTGACTTGTTTCCCATATGCATACAATACGCCTCCAGCTTTCAACATGCAGTCGTTGATACAACAGCGGTATTTTCAGTAGATCACTTCTGACGTCACAGCAGCATATGTTTTCGTCACTTTTTTCATTGCACAAGCAGAGAAGCTCCTTACAAGTATCACATGATTGTATCACAAGCAGCACTAGGGGCCTAAATCAAAGTGTAGTGTATTATATGTATGCTTATTTATCGTAAGGCCTCCCTTGCATGAAATAATAAAGTAGCAATACTTGGCCTCATCTGTAGTTAACAAGTACTTAACAGCAGAGACCTGGCCAGGGGAGATTCACAGAGGGTGTTATTGAGCAGACTGAATTAAGCTGTAGTGAACACAGTTCACAATCCAACAATTTGTGGGCCACAAACAAGTATTTTAATTTATCTCTTAAAAAAGTGTATTTTATTTTTTACTTTAGCTATAGGACTTTACTAAGTCCTATAGCTCAAGGTGAGGTCATACTAAATTCTATAGCTCAAGGTTGCGTCATTCAAATACCTTTAGATGATGGAATGCCTTTCTCCCCGGGGTTCTTATCATACGTCCAGTCCTATATTCCACGCAGGTTTTCAGAACAAGGTACTGAAAAGTATTCTGTGTTCATGTCAGCAAAATAGTAACCCTAGAAGGGAAACAACTTTATTCATGCATGACTACCATGTGGAAAGGACACATTTTTCTTCTCGGGAATATTCTGACCTTTTTCTGTGCCAACAGCTGTTGTTAACTTCGGCAGTCATGGAGTGGTGCTTCTCTTACCACAGAGCAACTAGAGTACTCCCTCTAGTGGTTAGAGCAGGTCACAGCCACACCTTGCTTCATCATTGTACAGAGTAGACAGTAAGACCTTGTTTTAGGTGTAGCGCTCTGTATTAAAATAAGATAAGATCAAATGTTCCTTTATTAATTTCCTGTAAGAGAAATGCAGGTTGGTTGCAGCAGCACAGGGCAAAATATATAATTATCAAGAGTTAAGAAACAATAAAACAATATACAATACAATATAAACCATATCTCTCTGGGTGAATGTACCATAATGTACACACATACATATATATACACATTCATAATGCATGGAGGGAAGAAAACATGAATTTGGCTCCAGCGAGCAAAGCTGTTGAATGTGTAGTAATTCTTCAAGTTATGAAATGTCTCACAGAAATGATGTAGGCAATATGTCCTAAGGGGATAATTAAATGCACCTCTCTCTCCCTCCCTCCCTCTCTCCCCTTCCTTCCAGGATATGGGAGTCTGGGTAGTGGAGGTCTTGGAGCCGGTACCCTAGGAGCTGGGGGTCTAGGGGGAGGAGGATACGCTAAGCCTGGAGCTGGAGGCAGACTGGGAGGTGCATACCAACATTAAGTATCATCCGTTTGCACGCCGTGGTGCCAGTAGAGCGACTAGGCCAGCCCTCCATTCCATGTAGAAGGCGCTGCCAATGTGTCTGGCCAGGAAAAGCTGCACTAGGGGCCAGCCATGTCCTTCACAGGCCTCTGACCCCCCCCTCCATTTCTTTTAAAGGTGGATACGGTGGCTATGGAGGGGGCACGGGAGGCTTCTTTCCCGGTGCTGGACTCGGACAGAAGGCTGCCAAACCAGGTACAGCGTGGCCAATAGCATGAAGGGTTACATGGCAATAATATCTTAATTCATCCCTGAGGGGGCATTTGTGTGTTGCAACAATAAGTCAATAAGGTACAGCAAGGCATAAAAATAAGGCATAAAATGTGAATTTAAAATAGATTGACTATTTTATTCGACAGCCTTGTGTTTTTATTACATTTGTCTATGTTCTAGGAATTCACGTCGTGACGTCACCTAACGATGTTTGAAAATGTTGACATATACAGTAACAATGATTACCACAAAACATTGTGTCTTTTGCACACATACTGTAGATTTGCTCCTACAGCATTACGTACACGATTCTGCGGAAACTTAAAAACAAAACATCTAGACACATCTTTGCTGTTTATGCTATTGGAAAGCACTTTGTGACCCCTCGTCTGTAAAATAGAAATAACCCTTACTTACTTACTTACTTGATGAGAGAGGACCCACTTCAGGCATAACATTTAGCTACTAGACACCCAGTCAGAAATGTTGTAGTTAAATGAAAAGTGAATGTTGTCAATCAATTGCCACTATCATGCACATCATGTACTGAATTATTTCTTTACTTCTCTAGGCTATGGTGGCAGTGTGCCTGGCGGGGGATTCCCACTCCAACCAGGGTTGGGTTAGTGCCTTGTGTACATTTAGTTTGGCTAAAAGCATGGTAGTGTTAATCAGGTGCTATGTTGCTTTAACTTGTTAACTGGCTCAACAATGACACAAAGCGTCATTCTCTGGCACAGATGATCGGCGGGTCTGTATGTTACAAGGAAGCTGTGACAATTTCATGTGAACTTGCTGTTAAAAACACTCATTTGGAAACTTTAAAGCATGTGGACCTGCAAGATTATGCAAGATTGAGCTTCAGAAAAGATTGCTGTGATCTCATAGTACATTGCGTTTCTGTGCACGAGTTTCACATGACATTAGCAACATTTATTAAGCGTGAAGGCAGAATAAACTCATCGAGAAATTAGTTATGGCAAAATATAACAAATAATAAGGCTGTAATCCCTGATGGAACAACTCTGAAGTAATGTCAACTTTTTGTGCTTTTCAAGATCAACTCACGCCACTGAAAACGTGCAGATAAAAACACATAACATCTATTCTCAAGTCCTTTGCCAAACATTTCCACACCAAATCTCCCAGGCCACATATTTATAGGCAGTGCGCAATGTCTGGTCCTCAAACTGTTGGATTTCAGATAGAAAAAGAAAGTTAAACAAATAAACCAGTGTGTTTAATCCAGCTGCCAAGCTTTCCTTAAAGCATAACTGACAGCTTGTTTCCTGCACTGGGGATTGCCAAAGAAGTGAAGCATTTGATGAGGCGAAGCAAATGCCATACATGCTGTCTCTCTCTCTTGGTTTGACTAAGTCAGCCATCTTAGCTTTTGATTATTTTGATGACAGGCTGAGCACTGGTCACCACGAACCCTCAGCCTCTGTATTACACTTTTGTTTCATTTTGGGGACCGTTTACTGTTGCTTCAGACGGATCACACCAATGCTTTAATAATAATTCTCAGCTCACTTCAATCGGAACAGTTCAGATGGAACATTCATGTGTCCCTGTGATGAAAACAGATCATCACAGCAGCAAATAATAAGGACATCTTTGATAAGAACAGTTGTATTTGTGTATTGGTGTTCAGTGTGCTTAAACAGCGTCAAACTTTATGCCTGGTGGTTTGCACTGCGTACTATAGGAGCAGGCGGAACTGGGATCGGGCCAGGAACCGGAGCTGCTATACCTGCTGGAGGCAAAGCGCACACGCACGCACACGCACACACACACACACACACACACACACACACACACACAGTATATGACTGATAATACACAAATGCAATGTTGCACTTGTGTTAATATTGGATTTTCTTTTCAGTCCCTGTCATCCCACAGACAGGTCTACCAGGAGGGGGCGCTGCTGCAGCTGCTGCAAAGAAGGCTGCAAAAGTACCAGGTTGGTGTAATTGCCTTCTTTGGCATTATGGTGTCATCATGCTACTGTACAACACTTCACATTGGGTTTAAACAGATACACTGTATCATTCTGGTTCACCTTGAGCTTTCTATGCAGTAGAGCACTCACATGTTATAGTTTGATATACACACCCAGTATCTTCAGTATAGCATGAATATGTATGTCCTCTGACTCACTCTGACAGGAGTGGGTATACCAGGGCTGTACCAAGGTGGCGTGGTGCCAGGGCAAGGTGAGAATGTGAGAATGGGTTCTCACAACAATTTACGCACTCTAGCAGGTCAAGTTTGTTTTCTTTGGTTCAGTCAGCTTTTATGCCTTCTTATTTAAAGGTTTCTTTCTTTTGTTCAGGATTTGGTGGCCGTGGAGTTTTGCCTGGGGTCGCCACTGGTGCTGGTCTCAATCCCAAGTCATGTAAGGCCTGAAATAATAATGACTCAGTTGCTAGATGCTGGTAATTTAATAGCACTAAGCTTTTGTTTCTGCTGACTGACAGATATCATGTCTTCCACAGACCCAGGTGTTGGGCAGGGAGGACCAGGCAATGGTATAGCTATCTTGATGAGCGCTGCACTCTATTGCTTTCAATACCATTAGCAGATCAGTAGTCCAACCTGTTATATGTCTCTTGTATATATAGGAGGCCGTGGATTTGGTGGGCCAATGCAGCCAGGAGTCTTTCATGGATATCCTCTCAAAACACCAAAAGCACCAGGTAAAAATAAGTCAACTAAAATGTTAACTGTCATTACACATTTAGCTGACTGTTGTTGACCAATGTTGGTGTTGCAGCTCTTTTTCCCTCACTGTACAGACTGTTTTACTCCCATTTTGGCCTGACCAATGGGCACTTCTATGCATACCTCCCTAAGGTTATGTATGGTGGGTTTATGATTTTACTATGTTGCAAAGAAAAATGCTGTTCTTTTTTTGAGGCCTCAGAAAGGAACTGGATAATGGCCTCAAAATCTGAAATATGCTTTCACTGGCAGCTTTGTATTAGCCTGGTGTAACCAGATCATATTCACTTTGTAAATATGGTCTGGCCACACTCCATTGGGAAGTCTTTGCAGTTGTTGCCTCCTACCTCTGGTTGATTTTTAAACTATTGGACAGTGTGGAAGGAATCGGCGTTGCAACTGTTCTGATCGTCTCATCTAGCTCTACCCAACATTTCGAAACATGCTTTACTTCAGTGTCATCTCACTAACCCACCCTGATTGGACCGCCAGCAGGGTGGCTGTGAAAACGCTAACGCAAACAGGTTTTCCAGGCTATAATCTCAGCGAAAAAATTAAGAGCACCAGTCGGGCAGAGCCAAGCTAGCTTTGTTGACAAATTATAGAACAACCCAGTGCTTTGCAAATATGCTAATAAAATGCTGATTTCCTCTGTGAAACCTTCTAATCTCCTGGGTGTTACATTTCCCATAATTAGATCAGTTCTTGATTGTGAAATGTAAATTATGAACATATGCATCAGTGCTTTGAAGGACCTTTATGGTTTGAATTAACTGTTTCACGTTTCCTCTCATTATCATATAATGTTGGCTGTTCAAACTAAAGGTTTGCTAATAAATATTTTTGCATTTATTTTTCAAACTTTTATAGTACTCATCTGAATACAGTATATTCATTACTGTCAAAATGTGAGCAGCTTTCTGATATGGTATTGTAGGCCTTAAACCATGAAAACAAACAAAAAGCTTGCCAATGTTTGCTAATGTAGCAAAATACTAATACAAGTAAATATTTACTGTACATTGCAACAGCATATGTAAGTACTGTAATAGTAGTGCCAACTTTACTGTAGTCAAACAAAGTAGTGTCTTGAGTTTGGCCACTACTTGAATTCACTAAACATTTGAATGTGTTAACATTTGCTGATGACTGTAATTGTGTGCAATTATGTGGTTTCATGTCATGTCCAAAATCTGATCTCAAAATGAGATTCTCCGAATGCATAATTAACTCAAATTGTTTCAAACGCATTCAAAGTAATTATTTGGCATGTGGAAATATTGACAATGTTCCAGATAATTGTTGCCTGATAATTGTTTTATGAGTCATGCTTCCATATGCATTTCAAAATGCGTATCACATGCTAATATAAAGTACTGTAAATGCTTGCCGTATCCGTCATACAAATACATACATACATATTATATGATCATGGTCTTATGTCCCACAGGTGCTTATGGATCAAAACCTGGTGGTGGCAAACTTCCCTTCGGTACAGATATAGTAGCCTTTATTGTACCCATTTGATACTGTATACCAGGGGTAGGGAACCCTGGTCCTGGAGAGCCGCAGCCCTGCATGTTTTAGATGTCTCCCTGCTCCAACACACCTGATTCTAATAAACAAAGTTAGAAGTGTGTGTGTTAGAAGCCTGATAACGACCCATTCATTAAAATCAGGTGTGTTGCAGCAGGGAGACATCTAAAACATGCAGGGCTGCGGCTCTCCAGGACCAGGGTTCCCGACCCCTGCTGTATACTGTAGGGATACTGTAAATATGAATGCTGATCTTGTAGAGATACTGTATATGTGAATGATTATCTTCATATAATGTAGCGATACACGTGTTATCTTTATAATATGCTGGTGAGAAGAATGTCAATGATGAATTTTATATACTGTAGATGAATGTGAATGATGATCTTTATATACTATAGAGATACATGTGAATTATATATTGATATGCTGTAGAGACAATGATTATCTTGATACTGTAGAAAACAGGTGTTCATGCTGATCTGGGTACTGGCAGAGCCATTGAAAGAGCAGAGTTATGCCAACGGAAGTTCGGTCAAACATGGGTCATGGAGAGGCAAAACCTATGGCAAAATAAATCCAGGAAGTGGAAGTGGAGTATATATATAAATATATAATTACATTTTTTGGTAATAGGTAGTCAATACATGCACCAATGTACATTTAAAATAGAATTTATAGTGTACTTTTAGTATTTAGGCTAACTTCCGGGAACTACTTTGAGGCTCCGTTGCTGTGGAAAAATGGTCCATTAGAGTGAACGGAGATGACGCAACTCTCTCTTTTTATGGCTCTGGGTACCTAATACTGTAGAGATCAATGTGGTAATTATGAGCCATCCATACATTTCAGGCTATGGGGGCTTTGGTACTGCTGGTGCCGGACTACCAGGGGGACAAGCTGGCTTTGGGTCAAATCCTGGATATCCCATTGGAACAGGTGGATATATATATTTACAGTATATATATAATATATAAATTATAGCAAAGGGCAATGTTGGAGATGAGCAGCTAGTGGTTCGTTGTAAACAAGGTTGTGGCCCCTTGTCACAGCAGGATCTTCTTCTTCTTGTGGGTTTCCGGCAGACTGGGCGGTGTCACGGTGCATTGTCACAGCAGGAAAAACCAAGCTACTGCTAATAATAAGGGGTATACTGTAGGTGCCGATTAGCAAGCGTTGATATGATAGCAAGCATATACTGTACCGTTGGCAAACTTGGCCTGTAGCCACAGACAGTAGCAGTATTGCATTTGCCGCAAGTATCACAAAAGGGTCGTTCAACCCCTGTACAAACTGAAAGAAAGCACACTCCCTAACCCTAACCTCCACTGGGAAATTTGCATTATGGGGAACAAATAAAACAAAATGATGAAAGCTACCGAAGGTCAGGCATTCCTGTAATGTTATCTATGCCATGCTAACATGATCTGTTTACTCACTTTCTCGCAGGAGTGGGTCCCGGCGGTCTCACACCTGCCCAGGCTAAAGCTGCCAAATACGGTACCGATCTTGAGCAACAATCAGTCAGCTGCAATTTAAATGAAACCAGAGGTGCACGGAGACCAGACCATCATATGTAGCGGTGATGGAGGTGCTGGTGTTCCTTTACACAGGTGGCGCTGCTGGTAGCTTTGGCGGTGTTGGTGGTGTGCCGGGTGGTGTACCAGGTGCAGGGGGGGTATATCCCGGCCAGGTGCCAGGGGGGATTGGAGGTACAGTAGATCCCCAGTAGTAATGATAATGATGTTGATGCTGTATTATACATTACAAACACCCGATTAGGGCTGGCCCCAAATATTCGATTATTCGGGTATTCGTTTGTTGGGTATGTATTCGATTTCAATATTGGGATTC
>JAODOY010000125.1:0-14021 GCA_025399855.1 Forbesichthys papilliferus | reverse complement strand
CCCCCCCCCCCCCCCCCCCCCCCCCCCCCCCCCCCCCCCCACACTTCCTGTCAGCAGATAAAGGTGGACAGGAAGGAAGGGAGACGGTAACACTTTGTGAGCTGCTGTGTGTTATTGTTCCCTGTAAGCGTGTCCTTCTCACTATCTGCCCCTATTGTCTCCCGATCTGGTGGTGATGAGCCTAGCCATGTGAGGGCACACACACACACACACACACACACACACACACACACACGGATTTACACACAAACACACACAGCACTAAACACAAAGGCGTTGTCATACCATAATGTGTGTGTGCATTGTTTTTTTCTATGCTTTGTGTATACCCACAAGTACAGTGGCCCACGTCTGTGCATGTGTGTGTGTGGGTGCCTGAGCTCTATAGGTGGAAGATGGCTGCTCTCCCCTGCAAAGAGGCGCTCCTGTTGCCTTGACTTTCTCTTTGTTTGTTGTCTTCAGACTCTCAACAGTTCCTGTGTTCCCCCTGTGCTTCTTCAAGGCTCTCACGGTACAGATACTCAATACAATGTAAGGAAGTTCACAAGAAAGGTCAGATAACATGTATGTGTATTATCTATCTGTGTCTATTGACACATGTAGAGTGTTAGTAAACACTCCTGAATGAGTGGGCATTGAACTGTATGGAGATTCAACGTAGCATGCTTTAATTTGTGCGATGTGAAGGGAAGTGTATTTAAATATGGTGTAGGTTAAGAGACAATATACAGTGAAGGACAAACATGATACCCTTCACTCTGAAAGTACAGAGGCAACACTGAAGACATGTCAGGGGGAGTATAGAGAAAATGACAGAGGGGGGTCTGTTTGTGTATAAGTGTTTATTGTAGGATTACATGGGTGGACTTGATGTGGACCAAAGGCTGAAATTGCAATGCCGTGTGCCTCAAGTTAGGATTTATAAAACAAACATTCAGACCATTAGTTTCTGAGGTCTAAATCAAAACCACAGCTTGTCACAACATCCGAATAAAAACAGATCATCTGCTTGCATTTCGGGAAATGTTTAAGTGCTTACCGTTTCTATTTATGGAGTAAAACGTTAACCCTTGCATGGTGTGATTTAGCTAAATCACATTGAACCCTATTGTGCTTACCTTAGACTCTTAAATACACTAAGAAGTACATTAATTTAATAATATCACATAAAATACATTTAACATTGTCGCCACACCACCTAAGAAGGGGAGCAGAGGAGAGGAGAGGGGAGGAGAATATGTGAGAGGAGAGGAGCGGAGAGGAGAGGAGGTGGGAGGAAAGGAGGTGGGGGGAGAGGAGAGGAGAGGAGAGGATGTGAGAGGAGAGGAGAGGAGAGGAGAGGAGAGGAGGTGGGTGGAAAGGAGGTGGGAGGAGAGGAGAGGAAAGGATGTGAGAGGAGAAGAGAGGAGAGGAGAGGAGAGGAGAGGAGACGTAAGGAGGTGGGAGGAGAGGAGAGGAGAGGAGAGGAGGTGGGTTGTGAAGTTTCCTGTGCAGCCATAAATAAATCCATCCCTACTCGTTCTTTATAGAATCCAGAGACTTTTTATCCCTTCCATCTGCTACGTATGAGCTGGGGCTGTGACCTCTGACCTCACAGCTCTTGACACGGTTATCTCCGGCCCAGGAGAGAGAGAGAGAGAGCGAGAGCGAGAGAGAGAGAGAGAGAGAGAGAGAGAGAGAGAGAGAGAGAATGTGTGTGTGTGTGTGTGTGTTGGGGGGTGGATAAATGATGGTTTTGCATCTCATGACCCTCTTCTTCAACCCCGCATCAACTTTCCCCCTTCATTACACAGGCCATAAAGCACACACACACACACACACCCCAGGTGCAGCAGTTCAACTGTCACGTCACAGAGCTCCTGGGCCGTGGGGCTGACCTCAACCATTTCACAGATATCACTCCTTACATGTCTGTTTTCTGTCCTTCTCTCTTCTCCTCTCTAACAAGAGTGGGACGTGTGCACACACACACACACATGGCTGCACCTTCTTTCAGATGTAAATGAGCTTGCTTGTGTGTGTGAGTTGTATCCCCAACACACATGCGTTGAGAACTATGCATGTGTGTTGGTGCACCTATGTAAAGCGTTGAGCATACGTAGAATGCGTTTTCATTTGGCTTGCTAGCTTGATGAAGGAACAAACATGTGGAAGCTGTTAAAGCCACTGGCTGTCCCTATAAAGGGGGATCTGGAGCCATGTGGTCAGCAGCAATTAGTTAGCACATGTGACCAGGAGCTTATAAGTGGTCATTACGCTGAGTGTTGAAGTGTGTGTGAGCAGTAGTTTATAAAGGCCATGTGTTTACAGTGTGCTTGTGTGTGTGTGTGTGGTATTGTTGCGTTACAACAGCAAGGAGACACATACACACACATTCAGTTCATGCTGAATGTGTTACAAAAACATATACACTCACACATACAGTATGTAAGCACATCACACCAACAGTCCTTACTTTGTGTCTAAACGACAGCATCCTAGTGAACACCAGGCCCGCCGACATGGGGGGGGGAACCGGGTCAGTTATACCCGGGCGCTGGGTAAAAAGGGCATAAAGGGCCCTCTTACCTTTGAATAATAGTTAAATATATTTTATTTTACCTACCTCTCTATAATGTACAGTAAGACCACTGCAGTACTCAATCTGGCCACAGATTTGTTTTGATGTGTGGGGCTGTGGAGTTTCTGTGTGCAGAGACGTCCTCCTCTACAATAGCCTAACCTTATTGTATTTGAAGTGAGCGGATAACAAGATGATTGCCAATTGAAACTTTAAATGTAAATATTAGATTTATATTTTTTAGCAGATGCTTTTATCCAAAGCGACTAACATTGAGTACAGTTGTCAACAGATAATTATAAGCAAATACTATTCTGTTTGAAATAATGACATCATTATGTTATCAGGGCTAACACACATTACCATTATATCATTCAACCATCAAAGATAATGCTAATATCATATTAATTGCCTAATTTCTAAAAGAAACAGTCGTACAAAAATAGTGTTACTAGATGAGGTGTTAAACACCACACTGTTTTACAATTTAGAAACATAATAATTTGCTTTGAGGGGGGGGTAATCTCCAGTTCCCAGGCCCCAGCTAAATACTCTGAGGGACTAGTGAGCACACACACACACGGTTTTCAAGGCCTTCCTCAGGTTGCATTGATCTGCAGTGTAAAGGAAGAAAGCGGAAAGGTTAAAGGTCATCTTTATAAGGGTGCCCTCTCCTTGCCCCCTACCTTCTAATCAGCCTATAATCAAGCTAATTAAGCTTTATTAACAGGGCAGCCAGGCTGGGGCCTGGCCTGCAATGGTTTTACAGCCCCTGTGTGTGTGTGTGTGTGTGTGTGTGTGTGTGTGAGGGCTCGAGGGTGGAGCAGGCCAACATGGGACACTGGCACTGTAAAGGTTTGCATCAAAACACTAATGAGCCTTTCTGACCCAAATCAGTGCCAGGTGTGACACAATGTAGAGGCTGGATGGGGGCGAGAGAGAGAGAGAGAGAGAGAGAGAGAGAAGGGGGTTATTTACAGTATGTATCATACTTTGTGCATTCGTTAGCATGCTAGTGAATGTGTGTGTGTGTGGATCCCGTTCACAAACTGTGCTAGTAAAACCGCACCTTCCAGCCAGTAGCCATGGCATCAATCCACTTCATTGATCCAAGATTTTTTCTACTAATGCTATATTTCAGATTAAATCATCTTTCCCCCATGCGTCCACCAGGAGGACACAGACTATAATGTTTTATTTCACAATTCGTCCTGCAAAGTGCATTTTCTTTCCTTTCTAAGAAATTAAGAAAAAGACAAACACATAACACATAACACATAACTTTACATTTTGAAAGAGATTATAGATTGGATCAGACATTACTGGGTTTGGAAATCTAGGCTAAATTGTGTAATGTGAACTCTGTCCATACAATGGAACCATCAAATAAACAGCCAAAATACAGCCCATGTATTCTTGACCAAGTGAGTGAGAGTCCTGATAGTGTGACTGACTGCATAATATACTGTATGTCTGCATGCTTGGTTTGTAAGTGAGTGTGAGCTGCTAACATGCACTTATATTTACAATAACAGCACACTGTACTATTCCGGTACTCTGTGTGTGTGTTTGTTTATGCGATCAAGCAGGCTGAGATGTTTACAATGTTGGAATATGTTCTATCAACATGGATGGAATAACATTTTCAGAAAAGGCAAGCTTGTAAGACAGGGCCAATGTCCCAAGAGAAGAAGACCCCGGTTGAACCCAGGGATCAAAGGTCAAAGGTTAAAGGGTACCTTCGCTTACCTCTACTGTGGAGTGAGACGTTCCAGTGATGTGTCTCCAAACCATGTTTATGGAGTTGTTATGAAGTGTGAGAAGAATAATATTCCTTGAGAAAATTAATGGAAATCAGATGTTATATTGATTATTGACCATTTTTATATTTATTTGCATGTTAATAATGCACAAAGATGAAAGACCAGAAATGCCTTGACTTTATCCATTTAATGTTGTGAAGGTTGTTATGAAAATAATTATAATGTTTCAATTGGAAATATCATTCGGTGTACCGAAAGTGGTGTAGAGGCTAAAAACTGATTAGATTTTCATACAGCATCTATATAATTGCCTTTACTTTGAGCAGTCCAGTTAACCAAATGTCAGGCTACTTCTTAAAAAGTGTTATACTGTATGCGACATACAGATGTGTCTGAACTTGTATCACATTCATATAGGGTTTACTTACTGTAAATGTTCTGCTGTCCACCTCCATGTTTTCTTCCATGTATTCCAGTCCGTGTTACCCATGTGTTCCAGTCCGTGTTTCCCATGTGTTCCAGTTCGTGTTTCCGATGTGTTCCAGCCCGTGTTACCCATGTGTTCCAGTCCGTGTTTCCCATGTGTTCCAGCCCGTGTTTCCCATGTGTTCCAGCCCGTGTTTCCCATGTGTTCGAGTCCATTTGTCCCATGTGTTCCAGTCCATTTTTCCCATGTGTTCCAGTCCGTGTTTCCCATTTGTTCCAGTCCATTTTTCCCATGTGTTCCAGTCTGTGTTTCCCATTTGTTCCAGTCCGTGTTTCCCATGTGTTCCAGTCCATTTTTCCCATGTGTTCCAGTCCGTGTTTTTCATTTGTTCCAGTCCGTGTTTCCCATTTGTTCCAGTCCGTGTTTCCCATGTGTTCCAGTCCATTTTTCTTATGTGTTCCAGTCCGTGTTTCCCATTTGTTCCAGTCCGTGTTTCCCATTTGTTCCAGTCTGTGTTTCCCCATGTGTTCCAGTCCATTTTTCTTATGTGTTCCAGTCCGTGTTTCCCATGTGTTCCTGTCCGTGTGAATCCCATGTGTTCCAGCCCGTGTTTCCCATGTGTTCCTGGTCTTGCCCATGGTGATTGTTAATGATTTCACCTGCCACTCGTTGTCTGTGCCCAGTGGTCTGTCTTGTGATCCTGTATGTAAGACCTAGTGTGTTCTGTAGTGTTTGTCAAATTGTCATGTTATGTCTGCGCCTTGTGTTGTCTGTACCTGCCCTTTTGATTTAGATTAAAAACCTTTAAACCAAGTAATCTGAGTGTCATGCATTTGGGTCCACCCTGCCTGAGAGCCTGACACTTACCCTATGTTGATGGTACAGTTCTTTTGTAATAGTGTAGAATAGAGTAGAGTAAAACTTTAATGTCCCTCAGGGACAATTTGTGTTAGGCCTGGGACCAGGCTAAGGTAAGCTTGGTAAAGTAAGAAAGCTTGTGGCTAGCTGTGCTAAGAAGGGACTTGTGAGAAAGCACCAAAGGGGATGGTGGTTAATTGTATCCATAAGAAGCACTTACTGCACAGCAAATTTGACCACTGTTGAGGGCTTAGAGTTTCCACAGTCATCGCACTCATGGACAATTATCCCAATCGTACTCTGCATTTAGACAGGCACTTACTTGTTTTCCAAGTCACATTTAGCTGGAGGATCATTTTCACAGCTCAGAAAAGCAGGTGTGGTGATTCTGAAGACGTTACTCTGAGTTATGCTCCAAGTCTGCCCTGTGGCCGACCGACCTGAGGTTTGTTGACATGGGAACAAAGACTCTGCAAATTGAGGTAAACATGTTCACACATGCAGACACAAATTGCTAAGTATAACCACTGCTGTAATGTGTGTGCGTGTGTGTGCATGTGTTTGCGTGTGTCAGCGTGCTGTTGTGTACACATGATGAATGACAGCAACATTAAGCCTGTCCACAGCTGGCAGGACACTGGTCTTCCTCAACTGATCCTCAACGATGTGAGGGAATGCATGAAGAAGTGTGTGTGTGTGTGTGTGTACGTGCATGTGTGTAGGGTGTGTGTATGTGTGTGTGTGTGGGTGTTTGTGTGTGTGTGTGAGTGTGTGAGCACGGAAGAGAAAGAGATTGGTGGAGAAGGGATTTTCCCATAACTCTGGCAGTCAGCCATGTAAGATTGTACATCTGGTTTGATTTCACAAACACACACACATGCACACACGCACACACACACACACACCCTGAGCACATCAAACTAATAGTTACATGTTACATACTGTAAAGAGAGCCAAACACACACACACACTATGTTCAGGTCGACCAACACACACTCAAAAGGAGTGGGGGCTTTATACAGTGAGGGGGGCCTGCATGGTTAAAAATAGAAGTCTGTGTTCATTCCATAGTCACACTGCTGCATGTGCACACGCACATTACATATTACACTTCTAAAGCAGGTATACATAATGCATTAATAAGTCATGCATTTTCATGTGTACACATACACACAGAGCCATTTGGTTTCATTCATTAGCCTAGAAGAAGAGCGATTATATTACCAGAAATGGAAGGAACAGCAGGTTTTGCTTAGAGCTTGGCTCAGGAGGCCGACCGAAGGAGGAAAACAGACCTTGACTCAGTCAATGAGCTAAGCTCAGAGCTGTGTGTCACAACCCTTACACTCTGTTTCATCAGAATCCACCCACATTGTCCAGCTATGTCAAACTGCAAATTCAACACAAATCTGTTTGCATGTAAGAGAGTTCAGTGGTCTCCTTCCCACAGTCATTCCGGTGTGAACTGTTTGGACTGCCACACCTTACAACATTGTTATTATTGCAGTGGAACACTCAAGGTCATGTATTACGGCAAATAATGGCTGTGATGCAACAAGCCTCCGACAACCGACAAGAACTGTGGTGGCTCCATTTCGTCTACCATTTGTACCTTTTCAGCTGTGTAATTTCACATACTAGTTACACTACAAGCTAAAACAGGCCCCCATGGTGCCTGAATATATTTACAATTATATAAAAACATTTATTTTGACCAAAATTCCAAATTCAGCAATGCTCTAAATATACATACACTTATTTTTGTAGTAGCAGCTGATATGATAATAGGAATAAACTAGAATGACATTTCCTAAATAAAATACACATGCTAAAATACAGCATTATTTATATGCAGCCATTATGGTCGAATGTAGCCATTCTGGATGGATGTAGACAAGTAGCAACCAACAGAAATCCTCAAAGAACGTAAAACAATTCCAATATGTTAGCTGTAGAACCACTCCAACCGGTCCTAGGAGAAACCAGTGCATGCAAAAGGTTCCTACCTATGCACTGAACACAAACCGGCATTGTGGGAGTACATACGCTATCTCGGCTGCAGTGTGACTGGAAGCGGTGTGATGCAAATATGCTTCAATCAGCGTCAAGGGAATGTCTGCAGATAATTTCCTTCAAAAAAGAAAAACTGACTAGAAAAGCTATCATTATTGTATGAGGTAATGAATGTATCTGTGGGAGAGTGTATGGATGATATGGGGAGGGGATGATTGCATGGTTGGGAAACATTGCTGGTTTGGGGGCTATTACAGAGGAAACGGGGTCACCGGCCATCTCCCCTCTCCTGCCCGAGCCCCCCAACTGTTTTCACAGCGCTAACAATCAGGCTGTGCCAGTGAGTTTTCCGGGGGCCTAATTGGGCCGGCTGCTGCCGTTGATTGTGATGGATGGTGGTGGTGGGGGTCGCCTGTCCTGCTGCACTCCTGTTCATATGCCTGGAACGGGATCAGTTGCTGAGTGGTGGGGGCTGCAGTAGGGCCTATGCCCTCCCCTGCTCTCTATTGAGGGGAACCAGCAGCTCCGCTCCTCCACAAGCCCTGCAGATGTCTGCTGAGTTGCTGTGGTGCCAGCAGGATCTAACCAGTTTACCTATATACAGTACTGTACCTCCACTGTATGCTTTGTTCACTTGTTTGCTTGTTGTTTACTTGTGGTTTACACTGCAAAAAATGCCATATCAAATATAAGTGCAAATATATTAGTTATGAGCTTGCTAATGCTTAAAACAAGCAAAGCACTTCTTAAATTATGTGGACATTTGCTTAAATGAAGTCATTAGATATGCCATTTATAATAGAAACAATCCCAACTAGATTTTTTCATCTAAAAACAAGATTATCACACTAAGGTTGTTTTTGCAGTGTACTTGCTGTTTACTTGTTGTAACTGCCACCTGACACAACATGGCTCCTGCTAAAGCACCTTAGGTCTGGTGTGGCTTACGGCTGTTAAGCTTTGACTATATACAAATGAGGCTTTAACTACAGTATACTGTGTATGGACACACACATAACAGATAACTTTTATAGTGCAATTTAACTTTTTACACACACGTATGTATGCAGACATCCTTGATGTGGTCCTGCCACACACACACACGCACACACACACGCTTTTCCCCATCTAACTCCAAGGACCCTCACCCAGAGGGTTGTGGTGATTGATGACTTTAGCCAGGGCCAGGTCATAACCACAGACACACAAGCACACATTACTCACTCAAAAGATAAGCAAATGGTCCACAGGCCGTTAATGGGCCTAAGTGCTCTGCAAATACAGGTAACACTGGCCTAGATTCAAAGGTCCCATTACCTAACCCAGCTAGCTTCACAGTAGAACAAAAAGCCACCATATGAATCAAGGCAATGCTTAGTGCACAGGCAAGAAGTAACTCTATTGTGTCTATCCATAGGTCACTTCTGTTACCATTTTGATGAATGTTGTTTATGCCTTGTAATTGGAAGCACACATGTCAACAACACATAGTGTTCTGGGTGTCCAGCCAATCAGATCATCAGAATGATTGTCAAAGCACACCTGTTTGTGACTGTTAGCATGTCAGCTACAGTATAGCCATATATTAGCTGCAACATGGAAGACTAGTTGTTATATGTGTTGAGTGCTCTCGCTGTGATATGTTGTCGGACATGGACTGGCTAGGTATCCAGATCGGCTACGTGGTCAACGTGATGGCGCAATACGCAGGACAGATTCTCAGCTGTGTTTTTGGGGTGGCGGGGGAAGGGGATGGGGCTGGGGTCGATGATATCGTCATAAAAATAACCGCACAAACTATGTGTTAAGGTGGGGCGGAGCTTTGAGTGGTAATATGACATCAAGCCATTAAAGACATACAAAGGAGTGCAGAAAGAAAAAATAAAATTGCACGGTAAATCGCACATACGATGGTTGGAGCTCCCTACATGAGCCGTCATTTGTTCCCCCTGGCAGACATATACATGTCCCTCTGTGATCACTCTGGGATCTGTATGAAAACAAACAGCCGGCGAGGGATGGCAGCCCCACTGACGTCAAGGAAGAGAATAGAATCTGATAAACACACGGGAATAGCTGGGGGCGGAATCACCGTGATAGTCAGGAAACATTAGACAGTAACCATACCTTTATGGGTTGAATCCTTGGATCAGGAGCAAGACATTTGCCTCTGGCGCGGCACTAAATGGGACAGTTTGGAAATGTTGAAGTGTATTCCTATTTTCCTCTAGCCCATGACGTCAGCATAGATCAAGTGGTTTCTTTACTCTGTATCACTGTATATCAACGCCCTGCATAAAACAAAGGGTTTCATAATAGAAGAATGACTCAAATGTACGTATGGCTATATGTTGTATGCCATTGATGATGTTTTATATTACTGTACCTCTGGAGATGCTATCATGTTTCTGGTGAAGGATTGATTAACATTCAAATCAACAACATAATTTGTAAGCACAAACAATAATATATACGTACTGTATATATAAAGAATACATACAAATTGCAGAACAATCCCTTTTGCTATTTGTGGCTTAATGCGTGTGTTTTCAAAAATGGCAACAGACGGAAGACATCCAGGTAGTGGACAGGATTTGATCAAAACCCCCATGCCCAACAGCTGAAGGCTAACGGCCTGGTGTTGGATGTGTTATCTAAGGACTAGATGTTAAACCAGTCCAGCATATACTGTAGGTCTGTACGGGTCTGTTGGGGGGGATGTTTTAGTGACGTCTGTTTTACTCTTTAAGAATGAAGTGTGAACTTTTAAGACCTGTGAATCGTTGTGGCGTGGCGGCGTTTGATGTGGTGCGGTGTGTGTGTAAGATGTGATCCAGACCCCTAACTGCTCAACACTTCCATGCGAGTCTATGAAGCAGCCCTGGCTAGTTGGAGTGACAGGTCAGCCACCCCTGGGTTCTGACAGGAAGTCAAGAGTTATCTCACAAGCCTGCTGACATCAACAACACACACACACATGCACAATTGTATTCCTCAATACACCACCTTAACTCCCCTCCCCAAATAACACACACATAATCGAACATCAAACAACACCTCATCCAGCCTAAACCCACTCCCTTTGAATCTGTTTACCCTCTGACCCCATTCAGACCTCCCCTAATACAAACACTTGTAGCTCATCACCCCTGACCACCAAAAGCACACGCTAACATTCCTCTGCTGGGACACTTGGCATATATAGACCAACACTTTGCTCTTATCACTGTGTCTGGGCCACATATATGTTCCCAATAGTGTCTGATAATGAGAGTCAATAAGTGATACTCACATCACACTTGACCAGTACAGTCAAAGTTAAATACGATATTATAATAATGTACTTTAGTTTAGATGTTGGCTGATGCATAACAAGCAAATAGACAGCACAGTAATATAGTAATGCATGTAATATACATACGTAGATTAGATAACAGGGTGCCTAGCATCATATTTGATTGTTGTTGTTGTTGTTGTTGTAGAACAGACACTAGTAATATAAATGAACCCACAGCACCTACTGTCCTTACAGTATGAACATTTAACAACATGTTATATGTTCATGACACAGTTGGCACTGTGGGTTTTTGTTTCCTCTTCTTAAACTCACAAGAAGTTTACCAAACAATTGAATGTTTTCCTAAATTACCCAAAAGAATGTTTAAAAATATTGTCTCCTTGTGTTTTCAGACAGCCATAGAGTCAAATAAAAGGCTATTCACCATTTTGAATCAGTGATTTAAAACAAATAAAACAAGGACATGCCACATAAGGTATTCATCTTGCAACTCCACAAAGCATCTTACATCTCCACCATATGACCGTATAAATGAACGGACAAAACCTCCATGAGGCCTCTGGCCCTCTCCATCTGGGCAGTCTCAGCTATCTATAATAATGGGATAAATATGTGGCTTAGTATATTTTCAATGGATGAGCTCAATGAAAATTCACTTACTTAGGTTTGCCGACAGCAAAAAAGACCAGATCTAAACAAGTGTTTTTTGGAAAGTACCTGCCATTCACAAACAGTTTCAATGTATGGCTCCCCAGATGGACTTGTGACAACAATTCCTCTGGCATGTCAGGTTACCAGTTTCCCCCACAATCCAAAACATATTAGGTAAACTCTCTCCAGTCAGTGCCATTGACCAGCGACACTGGTTTCAATCAGGAGTTGGTCCCTGGGCACTTCACAGTGGCTGCCCATTGCTCCCTTGAGGAATGGGTTAAATGCAGAGAACAAATTTCGCTGCATGTATGTGAACAGTATATGACACTAAAAGCACCTTTACCTTTATTATAACAAGGGGGTGTAGCCTCACTTTGGAACCAGCTTCACGTGGACATTCAAGGAACTGCAGATTTGGGCACTTCCACACTGGATTCATTACTCGGCACTAAAAGTTGCCTTTTGATCTCCATGCAACACCATATAATTTGAGAAAACACAGTAACACCCCACAATGCATCTTACAGAGTATCATCATGCAACGACAACGCAAGTTTCATGATGTCAAATGTTAGGGTAACTCCATTGCATGCAACATCTAAACCACAACCGTTATGTGGCTCTAGCTAGCTAGTCAGGAATTACACGTTACTTAGCAACAGCCATCAGTCTAGATGTTTGAGTGACATAAAGGGGAAAGAAATAAAGCTCTGGCTCTGTGGCGCTACATGCCCTGGCCACACAGACACGCAGTCTCTCTTGCCGCTGACCCACATGATAGTAGTGAGACTGACACACAACACCGCATCCCTATCATAGTCCCCCACTCAGGCACTCTCTGTCATTGGCTTGCTGCTGGAAGCGCCCCTTATTTCCAGCAAGCAGTGAGAGGCAGCCTCGCACACCTCTAATTAACAGTGGTCAAACGTTACTACTGTCATTTCACAGACCATGACTCCTCAACAGACAGTCTGCCTGAGTCATCCCTTGGAATGTATGTGCCCCTCAACGTGGAAGGTAAAACCAAGATGTTCTTCATGTGGAGGGTGATTTATCTGTGTGTGTGTAGAACAGGGGATACTGAATCTGTATGTATGTGTGTGTGTGTGTGTGTGAGAGAGAGAAGGGGGGGCACACTTTGTGATTGCTTGTGTTTGTGTTGACTCATGTACAGTATGTGTGTGTGTGTGTGTGTGTGTGTGTGCGTGTGTATAGGAGTGCAAGCCAGCTGTGTGTCTCTCAGTCAGTAGTTATGGGCTAGTGTATACTGCGGCCTGCGCTTTGTGATCACACACTGCTAAGCACTGTGATTAGGACGAGAACACACACTAGGAGACAACTGTCCTAGACTCCTTGGGACACACACACACGCATGTGAACCAACACATACTGTACGTAGGGAAACATTTAGCCTCCCCCACATGTAAAAGTGCTTTAAGTGCTGTGCGATGATGTCTGTAATTCTGGAACGCTCTCTCATGCACTGAGAAGTGCGTGAGCTGGAGAGGTAGTGTCCAGCACTGGTCCTCAGTCACCGGTCATTATCCACAGTGATGCTTTATGGATGTGTCAAACACATGGTGTGTGTGTGTGTGTACACGTACTGTACTATGAAATGTCAAACTTGTCAAACTGTCCATGGGGCACAATAAGTAGAATGTGTGTTTATGAATTGTTTTACAAATGACACATACAGTAATGCAGTATTTCATAATGTCAGATCCTTTTGTCCAATCTCAGCAGTGCGAGGGACTGTTGTTCCCATGCACTTTACAGGTGTCAGCAGAAAGACCACCTTAACCGTACCCACACCACCCAGCATTGCGACAACAGCATGGAGACCTCTGATTGGTGGGCTGGCAAGAGACACGCACTGTGATTGGGGGGCTGGCAAGAGACACGCACTGTGATTGGTAGGGTCAACAGGCAACACAGTCAAAAAAGAACAGCCAGTAGGATGGACATGATCATTTTGCTGGGAAGGCATGAGATACAGTTTTCCTTCTTCCTTGCAACACCTTTACCCTCCAAATGAACTTCCCATCCAATCCATATCACTTCCTGGAAGCCTGACAACCAACCATGACCTTATTTCCTCTTTATATCCCGTCAACTTCCTTTGGAGCATGGACTTTATCTGCATGTAAATATGTTGGTGACAGTGTTGCTATCGTACCATTATAATCAAATTATTATTATGTTGTTATGACTAGGTTAAATGTCAAGAATGTCTCTTTAGGGAAATACCTGTAGATCATTAAGATGGCTTACCTAAATCAAATTAACTGAGTTGATATGCCAGGCATGTTTATGTGTTTTAGTGCTTCTGTGGTGTCGTCTCCGGGGTTCCACTTATGGTGGCGGCATGGTAGTGCATGGTTGGTGGGCTGGATTATGGGTGGGTGTGTGCCCTGGCCTGCAGTGCCTGGGGGTTTAGCTGGGGGGAGC
>JAODOY010000124.1:0-14022 GCA_025399855.1 Forbesichthys papilliferus | reverse complement strand
CCGTCTTCTCCACCAGGCTGACCGCGGCGGCCTTACTGTCCACTCTCCCCCACCTGGTCTGAGGAGCTGCCCAGCCTGTCGCCTGTCGCCCTTATACGCCGGCAGCAATTGAGCTAAATTAGACTGTGATGCACAGGGGTTTAAGTTGTTGATGTTGTTTTGTATTAAAAATTAAAAAATTGAGACATAAAAAAAATACTAAAATGAATAAAGTTTTAATATTTAAAAAAAATAAAATAAAAAAATAAAATAAAATAAAAATAAAACATGCAGGGTGCAGCCCTCCAGGACCGGAGTAGTATGCTAAACATGTGATGAGATGAATGCCTGAGGCACTTTTGTTTAGCAGCTGCAGTCAGTTTGCATTGATTGTCCATCGACAACTCTGGCCAAATTAGAGAGGAAAACATCATATTGTTTTACAATGTTTTAATTAACACCAGAAAGCATTATACAGTACATTATATTGAGTATATTTCAAAGCTGATAAAAGGAAAAATAACAGACCTATATTTCTTCCTAAAATTAAATGTTATTATCTCTCCAAATGCCACACCTTTGTAAAACAGATTATATTGAAACCAGCTGCTGCTTCTGCCTTCGTTAGGCCATAACCATTTAAATGAGCAAGAGAAGCTGCATTAGGCATGTTTTTTGGGGGAACCCATAGCGTCTGAGAGCATTTGTGCAGCACGTACCGCTCACATACCAGCCATGGCGCTTGGACTATGTCTCCAGTAAGTATAGTAGCAATAAGGTTGTTTATGATTAAATCCAATGTGGAGATGACCTCTCCGTAGTTTTATTTTCAATGGCTTTGCAGGGTTTACTGGATTTACTTCTTGCTGTTCAGTGGTTGTGTTAGTCCACCACCTATTAAAGGTAACTTTCAATTAGTTAATTCTCAGCCTATGCAGACCTTGCTTGCTTGATCTATTTACAAACATTTGCTTTGCAGATTATCGATACCAAAATGCTGCAGACTACTACAACCTAATGAATGGAGAAGACATTCTTGACCATAACAATCCCTTCTTTGAGAAGTCAGATACTGGGTTAGTATTATCAGATGATGAAATGCCCTCAGCTCCAGAACAACCAGAATCTCCAAGTGATGGCAACTTTCGCACTGTTTCTCCTGCAATTGGGCTAATCAATGCTCAGAGAAGAGACTGGGGACTAAGCGACCATGACGGGCCTATCACATTCCCTTTAATACCCAACTACCAGCCTATGGTCAAGCATCAATCGGGCTTAGTACACCCTCAATCCAGTGCAGTCAACACACTCTATGTGGACTCCAGTGAGACTGGAGCCACCCCCAATCTCTACTATGAGGAGGTGTTTCTGTACCCATCTTCTGAGGGCTCTGAACAGGGTGGTTATGGTGGCGTCCCAGACGATGACGGTAAAACTCACAACATGGCGCATGTGCCTGCCTACGGGGCACCTGAAAGCGAGGTTCTTGTTTGGAACCCGGCAGAGTATGTTGAATCTCACGAAGGGAGCCCCGTTGCCCCTGCTAGCCTCCATGTAGCCAATAAACGTCCCAGTCCACAAGTCTCTTGGAACAATCGTGACCTCAGGCAGGCTGCTGTGCTATCCCCCAGTAATCCCCAGGAAGGTGAGATCTTCCAGGGGCAGAGTGACTCCACCCTGCCACTCCCACCCAGCGTCATTGTCCAGTCTAGAAACGGTTACCAACGTGGCAGGGTTAGCTACTCTAAGACCAGATACGTCAAAGAGCCTCAATACATTTCACCCGTGTTTATGGTGCATACATGATGTGACGTGAACCCTGCCTGATGGTGGCTCTAACGAAGACTTGCTGGTAATTTTAAACTTTTTTTTTTTTTTTGGCTTTCTTATATAAATTACAATCGCTAATGTCTCACACTCTCTCCACAGAAGTGACTGGTAACAGTGCCTCAACCTCTCTATTAAAGCTCACTTGTCCCTTGACATCCTGCATGAGGAAACTGCAAATCCAGCTGTGAAATTGTATGGAATGGATGCATCAAATGTTAAGAAAATAAACTTTTATAACTCGTACACTACTAGTTTTTCTTAAGATATAATACTTTCCTCAAACTGTATTGCTCATGGTCTGCGTCAGACATGCAACCAACCTATGCAATACTAATAAACGACTCTCACTGGCGTCAGGTCGCCCCCGTGAGTGCCGGTAGATCGTATAATCTAGTTCCAAATAAGAAGTGGGGTTTTCCTTGCCTTACGACAAAACTAACTTTCAATACAAAGACTAATTTCTCACAAGTGTGCCACCCGTCCAAGAAATGCACTTGCTGAGAGCGTTCATAGTTGTAGCTGGTTGCCTAGGTAACCCTTTCTCTCAGTTTACTGAAAGCGGATATGGCGCAGAGTAAGGAAGCTGACGGTTTAAACCAGTTTGAGCGGCGACATTGTCGAGGTAAAACAGTTTTGTCAACTCCCAGTGCATCGGTACTGTATGCTTTCAGATAATATAGCATAGGTACGTTTGCTTGCAAACGCATGTACCAGTGCTAACAGTAAGTTTCTGTACCGTAGCATGTTAGCTAGCTTTGATATACCATCACAGATCTGTGCTAAACAATGATAGGCAATGGGCATTACATTACCCTACCGGTACATATGTTTAGACAAACCTTAACATTAGCCTTACACGTTTTCTTTTACGACACCGTAACACTGAAACTTGCCTGACGCTAGTGAAATGGTACCAGTTAACGTAATGATGTGCAGCATGTTGACTACTGTTTGCAACAGGCCATACCAGTACAGACATGAGCACACAGGAGGACTCTTGGGAGAGGTTGGACTCATATTTTGACCATTACCTATTAGAAATGAAACCTTATGTTCTCAAACTCATCAACAGGACAGGTAAGACAATATTATGTATTAGCATTAAACTAACACGTGACATGAATACTAAGAAGTCTGACTATAGCTGATTAATTTTAAAATAAAGTTCCATGCTATATAACCAATTAGTGTAGTACCAATTAAAGTGATGCCATGTGGTTAGGTTGTTAGGTCATCTCCCAAATGTCTTTGTGTGAAATATCATAGGTTTTATAGCTGTCATCACATTCCCATTATTTCTCTTCTAATGGTAACATGTCACAGAGCGTCAGTGTTGTGCAGAATGGATAAAGAAGCTGTGTGATCCAGCCTCATGTGGCTCTGGTCTGAGTGGAAGGAAGAATAGAAACATGTATGCCCGATTGCTTCTACACATGCTAACAAGAGGGGTCTTGGAAGGCCCTTTCACTGCAAATCCTGAGCCAGGCTTGCTCAAGATACTCCCCACCTACATGGTAAATGTAGTTTATCAAAAATCACTACTGCTGTCATGTTTATCTTAATATATTGTGCATACACTAAATTAATATAGAGGGAATAGCAGGTAGGGTACATTAGTAGTATTAGGCAATTCTGCAAAGCGCTTTGAGTGGCCAGAATGTTATAAAAGCACTATATAAATGCAATTGATTTACCATGTTGTGTTAACTGAAAAATGTATCTGTATCACTAAATGACCCTATAGTCCCTTTCTTGTCCTGGTGCCTTCCTTCTAGTCAATCTACTTTGATGAGCCTGTGGGGCAGATGAGTGGAGATCCACCTGACTGGGTTGCAATGGTGCTGGGAAGTAAAAATGATGATGTCTGGGCTAGCAGTCTGCTGAAAGACAGAACCCATTCTCCAAATCCTGCATCCAGTGCCAGGTACTCCTTTGGGCTGTAGAACGACCCTTGACATGTGTGACTGATAGGTTTGTGTGATGGCATGTTTTGAAGCGAATGTGTGTACGGGAACCATCCTTAGTATGATAACCACCTGCTCACTGTAGGCATTTATTGATGAACAGAAAAGTGACTGACAATAGCTTTAAAAGTGAATGTTTGCACCTTAGCTACAGTGAAGTCACAGTAATCAGCACTACTATAAATAAAGATGCTCTGCAATGTTAATGTCACTGCTGTAACAAGTCATTGCTTCGGCTACAAGTTGTGTCATTATGTTGAATAGAAAGTCCTACAGAACAAGTTGTAATGCTTTTGTGAAGATATCTTGCCTCTACACCATGCAGTCTTTGCCTCTGGTTTTGTTATTCACTAATCATCCCATAAAAACATTGAATTTGCCTATCAATCGGGTGGCTGAATAGATAAAGCTTTTATGACTGAAGTTATCAGTCATAATATGCTCATCAGCACCATGTCAGGAAAGTGAAAGGTGTTGCCGTGACCTTGCATCAGCCAGTGTGCGCGGTCTACATGTTTGACTTTTTAAGACTGGGAGGAACCCATCATCTTCTCTCTGTCCATCTTATGGTTCCTCTCATCGTGCCAGTAGTTGAAAGTGAAGCCTGCGAGGTCTCAGCAGAGCAGAGAAGAAAAACTCAGGCCCAGAAACTCATTAGCTTGCTCTCTGCTTCCCCATTAAAAATGTACTACTGTATGTCTGGTTTAGAATTGGGCTGCGTGATAAAACATGACATGAAGACTGCATGCCACACACACACACACACACACACACACACACACACACACACACACACACACACACACACAGTTAGCTATAGACACTGCTAAATCCACTTTTAATTCAATCTGTCCCCAGGGATATATTCTCTGACTACAGGCAAGGGCTATTGATATTAATAAGGTCTTATTCAAATTAACATGGAGGGGCGGGCCACACTGACTAGATATTAGCATGTTGTTAACAAAATTGCTGCTAGCTAATATGCTAATACTCAATATTAGCATAACAACAGAGCATTGTGAAGAGTGCCTGATATCTACAGTAGCAGGGGCCTGCCTGCATGTACAGTACATGTTTAATGCAGGTTAACATTTTGCAGCTTTCTGATGTCAGGTTTAGTATACAGTATAGACTCATGACATGGTGAAATATTGACTGTTTTTAGCTAGGCAATATTGTTCGTGTAGTTCCTGTGGCTGATTATTCTAGTGAATCTATAACTTGTTTTGTGTCATTAGTTATGCCTGTTTGCAAAACAACTCTCACAATCACCAGTTACCCAGGATTTACAATTGCGGCTACAGTAAGTAGAGCAGAGTCCAAAAAGCATCCCATAAGCGTCTGCCGAGTGCCGAGCAGAAAGCCACTTATGTACCGCTCTGCGGTGCATTGGTAGGTTCACTTGCATTGACTAGAATTCTGTGTCGTTCCAGAAACGGGTCCGCTCCGCTCTGCTCCAAATACATGCATGTTTTCTCTTTTTATATGAAAGTGTTTCTACCAATCTATGTCCATGCCAAACCTCTTTGCAGATACACCGCTGTAGACCTGCGTCCGGTGGAAATCCGGGGTTAGACTACTGCGCTCTCACAGCAGACAGCTCACACTAACTTCAATTAGGCCAGGCTCCGCCTCCTCTTTGTTACAGACACCGTGTGGCCAGCAGACTGCTGAGTGCCAGCTCATAGCGTCTGATTGGGATAAGACCATGAAAGTCACCCAGATCACAGGCTGACATCTTGATGGAGGAAATTAGCCAGACCCAGAGCACCTTTCCTGTGCCTGTCTCATTTAGATAAGATTAAACGTAGAGACCTCAGCTGACTCGCTCCCTGTGATGTGGCACCATTTGATCACTGTCTCGCTCACCATTAGCCAGGTGGTGGACAAGGGCTCTTTTGAGCTTGTGAAACTAGTAGACCTAATTTAAGTGTTGATATCTAAAGTATACAGGGTTTCTATGAGGAGTGGTGTGGCCCGGGGCTAGAGCAGCAGCTGTCTCTGAGCTGTTTTTTTTTTTTACATTTCTTTTCATTTGACGCCTAGACTCATTGGCCTTAGCTCACCTTGGGTTAAACAGTTTTCTTTTTCTTCCCCCAAACGGGGGTACGCATAACCCTCGGAGTACTTTGTGATAAAGGTGGCACATGAGAATAATAATTGAAATCAGAAGTGTGTAAGAATAATAAGAGCACAATTTAATTGTTTAACATTTGAGTCTTTAAATGTTGATTATCTCAACTTTTGCCATATAATGACATATTAAAGGGCACATAGAGGCCAGAAACAAGTTTGAGAATGTTGATTGATAGACCACATATTCAATTCAACCTCACAGAAAAGAAATGTACAGAACAGCTTTCTCGATTTGGCCACAAGATGGAGCCACTTTCCCACGACGAGTTGTCCTCTCACCAGAGGAATGTAGTGGGAAACCAGATCCAGCCATTTGGGGTTAAGGGATCACGTTTGAACACTTTGCTGTGTAGCCTACGTGCTGACTGCAGCCTCTCGCATGTAACTTGGAGACCAGGCGTCAAACACTCATAATTGCCCTGACACATTGTTGGTTGGCCTTGTCTTGACAGTTCAGAGAAGAAGAGAGGGGTGTGCGGTGTAGGGGCTACAGGGAAGGGCAGAGAGATTGAAAAACAGGGTGTTTCTTGACACGTTGACTCAGCAATCAGTGCCTGTGGGGTCAGGTGCACTGCTGAAGATTAGGGAGCGGTCGGAGCCCCGCATCAATGGTCATGCGACGCCGGCGAGTTCCGCGTGATGGCGTTTCCTCGCCTACTCCCCTGCCTTTCGCTCCTTTCTTCGTTTTTGTTTCCCTTCAGCTCGTTCGCTTGTTTCTGTCTCCCATCTGTGTGTCTTAATCCACATGAGAAAACCATTAACTGTAGCCCCCCCATTCTCCTGCCCTCCACTTCCAGCACGCTCCCCCCAATAAGTGTGACAATAACATTGTCCTCGCCGTTGCAGCAGACATCTGGCTACCGGCGCCACTTCAAATGGCCGTGGCCTCTCGCTCACTGGCCATTAACCTCCGGTCTATCCTCCTTGTGTTTGGCAGCGGTTGAGGGGTTAGCAAAGTGGTAGAAGGCCGGGCGCCTGTGTCCTAGGGTTGGGCTGCTCTCCTCCAACGGGGGACAAGGGCGAGACCCTTGCACCTGGAGGTTGGCGTAGATGCCAGCCTGTTTTAATCATTTGGGCTGCAGCCATTGAGCCTCTGCCCTCCTCTCCCTTTCTTTTGTGTGCGTGTGCACGCGCACACACGTGTAGCTCTGGCCAGGCTTGCCACTGCTTTGATCTCTGTGCCTCAGACTCCAGACACATCTGATTCAATTATCCTCATCCACCTGTTGACTTTGAGGCCCAAGATTGCAAAGCTTGGCCCCATATCCAGGTTTCACTTTGTGTTTGTGTGAGTGTGCGCGTGCGTGCATGTGTAGCGATACAGTTATCTGACTGACAGACAGGCATACAGAAACAGACAGACAGACAGACCAAAGTGTCTGAGAGGAGGAGTAAGTGTGTCCAGGAATGTCTGAACTCAGCAATTTTATTTTTTTTTATTCCAAATGCGAGTCATCCTTCTCTTCTCTTTTTTTCTCTTTCTTCATTGCCTCTCTCCTTTTCCTTCCATATCTCCCATAGGAGCTAATCCTATCTTTCTATCTGTCCTTCTATTTGTTTGATCATTCATTCATATCTAACTAAACTTATTATTCATTTGATGTCTCAAACCAAATTCATGACAAGTTAATATTATCAACAATTACATTTCAGACATTATGCTCTATTAAAATGTTTGCTGGCATTTTTATCATCTAAAATATTCACATATATTTATCAAATAGCTAATCTGCAAAATGACTAAGAAAATAATTATTGTTGCAGCCCTATTTTGGGCTCAATGTGTTAGCACCTAATATCCTTTAATTTTGAGGAAATCAAATTAATGAATGAGGAAGCACATTTTCTATAATAGATCTTTGTAGAGGCCCCAGACCTTTGAGCCCCACTGTACATTCTTAAAGTCCATGGGAATGTGCTTAGATATCTTCCTAAAAGGCATAGCATATTTAGTATTTTTTATGTATTGTCTCTGTGTGTACTGTTGTACTACTACATGTTTAGATGATGGACTTTAACAAAAAACTGGAAGGCAGATAGGAAGGAATACATTGTCTTACAGCATCACTAACATGTTAATGGAATTCAATCAGCATTAGATTAGTACCTCAAATATGTACTGCTGATGCAAACACTGCAGTTAGCTATAGTTAGCGGTGTGTCTGTGCTGGTGTGTTTCAACGAGAGTCAGTCCGGGAGCATATGCAGTCCGTGACAGGCAGGTTTTGAGCTCACGATGGACATGATGAGGTACACAATCTGAGGTAGGCTATGTTTACCAAAGCATATACAAATGCATGTGCTCCGAGTCCTGAGGCATTATGGGGGGAAACACACTGATGCATGCACGGCAGAGAAGTTGGTCAGACTGATAGGACGGAACACAGACCAGAGACCGTGGAGCCGATGCCAGATGGTGATCTGTGTATAATACCGATGCAAGCTGCCCACGCACAATACACAGGCACACACTCACAAGCAGATACTGACAGGAGACCGACACAGAAACGCAAAAGATTGACGGTAAATATGGTAATAGAGACGGTTGTTAATATCAACATGCACCGTATTAAACTCCTGCATTGTCTCTTAAAAAAATAATATTTCCACCGCCCACTACGGGTTAAACTTTTAACCATAGCGATAACAGTTGCCAATGAACCATTTTCACAGACTTGTCAAAGCAGGGTGAACACAGCTGCAGCAATAAAATTAATAATTGGTCTGTTTGATTTTCGGTGTGCCACTGCCAACGAACAAGCATTGACAACACTACCGACTAATTGTCAATGCTTGTTCACTGGCACACCTAGACCGAACATACCCATTATTAATTGTTTATAGCTTCAAATGTGTTTACCCTGCTAAGGTCCTTACTGTCTTTTTGCATCTATTAAATTGTGCCTGAAACTGTGCTGATAATACTGACTTTTGTTTTTACACACACACTCACTCACATTCTCATTCTCTTTCTCTCTCTCTCTCTCGTGCATCTTTCACGTATTCCTCTTCTAGGAGGGGGTTGTTTGAGAAGTCCTCATCTAGACCGTTGACCTCTGGTCTGCGCAAGACTTCCTCCAGCGAGTACATCAGAATGGTCAGTGTGTGCCGTCCACCAGCATCTCCATGCAAAAATAGGCAGACTAGTCATTTACACACACCTACCTGAAAGGGAAAAATTATTAGTGCTCTCAGCTGCTGCAGTGATTAGCTTCAATGAACCTGTGTGCACTTGGCACTTGATGGCATCGGGCACTACTGGTCTACTGTTAATTAAACATGTATAACGTTGCTATTGCCTCTGGCAGCATGGAAGGTAATTGTTGTATGCATTTGTAACGCAGCCAGTTGAAACACGTTTAATTTTGGGGTGAAATTCTACAGGCTGAATTTGACTTCCTGTTTTCACGATTTAATTACCTCACCTTAGGGGCAAACCACAACGAGATGCTTAAAGATTTGTTCCCATTAATCTATCACACAAGACTTTAACGTTTTCATATATATTGTTTTCTCAAAACAATGCCATGTCCATTCACTTGGCAGAACCCCAAATACATACCAATCTATGTCCATGCCAATTCTGGGCCTTTCAGCAGTTATTAGTGCGAAAGACAATGAGTTGAATTACTGTTGCGATACAGAGACTTGTGACATTCCACTTTGAACACTCTGTGACCCGCATGCTCTGCATTCCTGGATACCGGCAAGAAATTGTTTGTACAAGGATGAGGCGTCAGGCCCTTAATACGGTTTTAATCAGCGAGGACGCAGTGAATGCTAAACTTCCATTCCATTCATTTGACTTCTCTGTGCCGGTGTAGTTCTGTTAAGCTACAGCCAAGGTCCACAGTCCAGCCAATTCTAATCAAACCCAACAACAGCTCTTCTTTCCCCATCGCTCTGCAAACTGTATTAGATATTTCCCCTTAATTTCATCCCCACGTCCCCCGCCACAAAACCTAGGTAAGCCGATCTTGTGTCAACAGTAGTGTGGAAGTATTCAAATGGTTATACTGTTGTGTATGTTACACATTACAGGCGGTTTTGCACTCAGGTTCGAAGGGCCGTTGTAACCAAATGAAGGCCACAGGCGGTGTTGATCCGTATATATATGACCCTTCTGCGGAATTTACTGGTAGACCAGGAGGAATGGAGGGGGGAAGGGGTGAGGCTGAATGGGGGACGGAAATGGTGTGGAACAGCCAAACATCTGGAGCTGTAGAGGGAGAAAGGATGAGATGTCGGGGGCGTTAAAAGGAGATGCAGACAGTATGGGAGGGGTTGTGCATGTTTAGAAGCATGATCTACATCTCTGGTTGTTTGTACGGGGGGGAGAGGTAGATGTAATCTCCCGCATACAAAGCAATAAGGCTCGTTTGTCCGTGTCCCAACGTTTCCCTTCTCTGGGCCAACATATCTGCCGCTAGGAACCTTCACCGACCCTCAGAATCCTCTTTCCCGTCTCCCCCACTCTCACTCCTGTTTTCCCCCCGCAGGTTGACGGAGGAATGAACTCCCCAGATGACAGTGACCTGGAGGCCCGCCTCAACAGCTGGAACCTTGGGGTGGGTGCACGGGCATGCCTGGAGGTTCTGGCTTCCACCGCATTTTCCCGCACACTGTTTATTATCGTAGCGCGGCCGGTATTGCAGATCGGCCTGTATTGCTGCGCGGCATCTCGCCCCGGCATCTCGCCCCGGCGTTAGACCCCGCTACTCTCAGGCCCAGATGGAGGGGCTCGCCGCATGCTGTGTAAACTGGGCTTACCCTGTCTGTCCTTGTGTGTGTTATGTATTCCATGTCTCCTCCACCAGCATGATTGTATACCTTCATCCCACCATTTTGTACTTTATCCACCCCCCTTGTGTCCCCCTTCCCACATGTTGTTTTAGAGCCCCCCCCCCCATTTTCTCTCTCTCTCCCCCCTCTATATATTCCATGCTGGGTTAATCAGAGGTATATATCAGTAGACGTGAAGCCTTGCACTGCACTGCTCTGTGTTGAGACACTGATAAGAGACCTTGCTTGGCAACGCTTCCCCAAGCCTGCATCTTGCAACAACAGATGTTCTTCTGAGCACACATGCACACACACACACACACACACACACACGCACACATTTCTTTTTCAGAGAGGCTTATAGATGCACTACTTTAAAGTTCACAGATCCGACAGAAGTTCAGCGAGACCCACTCCATCATTAGCCATGGTTTAGAAATGTTCAATATCAATGTATTTATCTCTAATGGAATACATAGACAGGCATAGTCTGTATGGCAATTGTTTAGTCAATATGGTCCTATAGGATAGTGAGTGGCGGCCACCTCCATATTGCAGTCGGCTGTCCTAGACTTATTGACTGAAGTTTTGACTCTTATGTGTGCCAAAGCATTATGGGTAAAATAAAAGCCACTGCACGGCCCTATAAATGCACGCATGTCAAGTTAATGCAATGCAGCCGCCATTGCACTGGCATTAAAACTGTAGTTGGTCCTTGGGAGCTGTACTGTGTGGCTGCCTATTGCTGAGAGGTTATTAGGATGGGTCATATGTAGAAGACAAAGGTCCTCAGGTGGTTTAACTCTACTGTATGTAACTGTATTATTTGACATTACAGTGAAATTACACCGCAGTGCTACGTTATGCACAACTGTACCAAACGGTACTTAACATGACTGTACACACAGTATGCGCTGCCTTGCGCTCCGCCCTGCCTGTAGCAGCACAGATAGTGATACTGGCCCATTCCGCTGGCACAGCGATTTATTTCCATCACGGCCCACCACTTGGCCTGGTCACGGCTTGCGGGTGGGTGTGCGGTGGGCCTGCTCAACACTAGCGTGAACCCGGTAAGCCATCAGTCACCCAGCATTTGTGTGGCTGCAGAACCCAGGCGCTGCGATGCGGTGTGTCTTTTCCCTTTGCCCGCTATTCATTCATCTGTGTCACAGCTCCCAGTGACGCGGGACTTCGTGCCAACACCGAGCCTGCACCCATACACACATGCACTCGTAAACGCACAGATGGAAGTTCTTGCCTGTATGCCTTTGGGCACGTTGGGGGGGGGGGGGGGAAGAAACCCACGCGCTACCCCAAAAGAGCTTGTGTATATGTGTATAACACAAGTGGCAAATTCGCAGGCGTAAAGGCCAGGTTTAGCACAGCTGTGTGCGAGCATCGGGCCACCGCATTCGGTCTGATGCTTTCTTGCCCGGTGGGCCCTACTTGGTCAAATCTGTTGACCAGCTGTCTATGCATGTAAAAATAGATTGCATTTCTGCTTCTTGTATATTGATGAATTCATAACTTTGCAAAAATCTATTGTGTAGCCAATGTTGAATTTGAATATTGAGTCGTTCACCATACATTTATGGCAGGCAACTGAGATGCTGCTCTGTTTTTGCAGGTTTAAATGTGATCCTTTAGAGGGAATCTGACGAGCTATGCATCTGTCTGTCTGTCTTTCTGTGTGTCACCCTGCTAGGGTGGACAGGCAACTATTTCTGTACAGTAGCACAATAGCAGGGATATTCTAGTCCCGAGCCCTCGGGTCCTGTCATTTTGGATTAACCTTGTGCCACCTCACAAAAGGTCCCATTTACTAACCCCCTGTTTCCCCTCCCATCTTCTTTTAGTCTTTCATTCTGATCCAGCTTGTTCTCTCCCTCCGCTCGCTCAGTGAAGAGATTAGCTGCCGTCCTCTTTAATGGGTGTCATCGCTGTCATCTCCAAAGTAAGCTTCGGCACTTTTGAAAAGGTCGCAAAACGTTTTCCCGCCGCTGGGCTGGCGGCCCCCGCACACAGCCAGACAGAGTGTGACAGATACAGAGGCATCGGTTCACAGCAAAGTAACAGGGTCACAAACATCTGTAAGCGGGAGGGAACATCGCAGGCTGTCAACAGACAGATTTATCTTTGTGCCGCTCGCGCTCACCGTTAATGAGCTGCGTAGATGCGATGCTGCAAAGAGTCTCAGGCTGTTTGCTTTCAGGTGTTTTTGTGGAGATAATCTTTTTTTCCCTTTGTTCCCCACTCTTTCCCATTATAATCAAAGCATCTGGAGCGTCGGCGTTTTGGTGAACGGGCGCACACGCATGTCTCACCGTCAGACGATAAATGGAGCGGGGATAGCTTACAGGTTTAGCGGTCCCTACAGAGTGTTGACAGAAGGAACCGGAGAGCGGAAACAGCGTCGGCCACACACACACACACACACACACACACACACAGACACACTGATGCCTTGAAGCGGCCTCGAGGTATTCTGTTCCTATGTAAACAGCCGTGACCGAGGAAAGAGGCGCCGGGTGCCGCGCGCCAGGCCTTTGATGTCGTCTCCCCATTGTTTATGGCACATGGAGGGGCAAAGGTTAGAGGCTGGCGGGGGTCAGGAATGGAACGATGGAGTGTGCGAGAGCAAGAGAGAGCCGTCTTCATGAGCTCTTCTCTGTTTCAGATTGAAAACCCCAGGTACCTGCGAGACAAAGCCGCCCCGCTGTCTCCGGTAAGGGTCCCTCCCTCCCACCAGTGGACGAGAAGGCGGCCACTGGCTCTCTCTTAACACCCTCTCACTTTTCTCTTGTCTGTCTGTAGATATTCAAGTCCAGCCTGGCGCGGAATAGTACCCTGATGGATGAGGAGGGCCCACCACCAGTCATACAGACCAAGGAGGTTGGCACTAGAGTGGCTGGTCCATTACAGCACCGTAGCAGGGTGCATTTACACGTATTTAAGTAGCAAGTACAGTAGGGGTTTGCTCAATGATGCTTACATGTAGATAAAGGGCCCGTGGATTAATCCCACATGCTGTTGTCTGGGAGTCGACCACCCTAACCACTTTTTTTGTACAACTTGGTTTGGTGCATTTGGGCTTAAGGAGAATTAACTGCGGACAAAGATCCTTTTTTTTCTGCTGTATGATATTATCCCTCCTCCCAACATCCCCAGCCAACAACACACACGCATCCTCATGCATTGACGACGCAAGTGGTCGAAAGAAGAGCGTCTCCCAGCAATGACAGGTCTCTTGTAACTGTGGATTTGAGCCAAAATGGCAGTTCTGAAAGCATGCTTTGATGTCCCCGCCTCCACACATCTCAGAGAGTAC
>JAODOY010000123.1:0-14022 GCA_025399855.1 Forbesichthys papilliferus | reverse complement strand
GAGGGGCGGGGCTGCGTTAGACCAGATGCCACCCACCTGGGCACCCTGGCTCTGGTGGCTATAAAGACCGGCCTGCTATCCACTCTCATGGGCTTGATTCTAGCGGATTTCTAGCGGATTTATGCATGTAACAACTTTTAAGCTGAATAAATCCTGTTTTGGCATTTAGTTGGACTATGTGGTCTCGTTTTGTCGCATTACTCTGAGCCAGGTTGTGACAAAAACCAAATGGACCGTTTCCCAGCTGCAAAGAGATCAAGAACACTATTGTACCCAAATCTGAATGTTACCCGTCTCTCATATCTGAAGAATTTCTTAACTTATTCTTAATGTGTGTCCCATGATGTCACATTACAGGGAGGGACGACTAAACACGTGGGGCACTCATGATTGGCTAGGAATAAAAAATCCCACGCTCAGGGGCACCTCCCCCCCGTGACGTCACACTATATGACTCACACTCACACTCAATGACTTTTCCATGTATGTGTTAAAGACGAATAGGTCAAGCTTATTCTTCATTTCCATGATCAGGGAGTCGTTATGTCAAATCCTCTCAACTGTGAGGTCACTTTTAGTAGATGTAATAAAATCACACCAGGGCAGGCCAGTTATGGCCAGCTGGCCTTGTACTTGCCAGAAGTACCTGTGGTTCTTTTTAAGTTTAGCCTGACCATTGATGAATTTAATGTGTGTGGCATCGGTTATGCTGTCAATGTTTGGGCATTTGACTTCCAGTGAAGCGTGGTTGCTTCCACAATGGATTCTCTGACTGCCCCCTTGTATTCTCCTCAATGATGCACGCCAATTTATGAGTGACCGCTAAACTCTCCATTTGATGAAAATTATGATAATTTAGAACAAAATTTATAGACATCTTTATAATGTATAGCCATTTAAAGGAAGTTGTGGGAATACAGGGGCTTCAGGATGCTTACTAATTGCTTGTGTTACCATGGGTGGGCACTGGTAAGAGAGAATGGAACCATGAGGTTTTGGTCCAAATTTTGAGTCAATTAAAGTCATGTTGGAGAGGCTACATAATATCTAGCAAATATCAGGTTGTGGTCTGAGGTCTCTTAAGTTGGCTCCAACTGATAGCACTGCTGGGTCAGGAAGGGGTCCTAAAAACAGGATTTACAAGTAGCAATAAATAAGACGAGCCTGATTAATGTACTCATGTACAGAAGCAAACCATTACTATCCCTTCCAGAAATACTCACCTGGGTATGCACGATAAAGTGTAGATTTAACACAACTTCGTCCTTGTGCCCTTGGCTTCCGTACTACAAGTTCATCTGTGAGTTCCGGACGAATCCCCTGGACCACATTTTATTATACACAAAACAAAAACACACTTGTAATTCTAAAAGTATCTGTATTCACTGGTCAGTATAACACAATCACAATGTAGGAGTACAATTTATGTCTTTAGTCCCATATTGCTGTAGTGCGCAGTTTGAAATAGTGCAACCACGGGGTTATTATAGACTTTCCCTTCTGTACTCTATAGCTCCTACTCGTTTTTGTGACAGTAGGGAAGTAACAATATACACAACTGGGTTCAGACATCTCACCTGTGTTCTCGGTCTGTGCCATGTTTGAAGAGCACTAGTGCATGACAGTGGCGGTGGCACTGTCTTTAGTCCCATAGTGCTGTAGTGCGCAGTTTGAAAAAGCAGTGCAACCACATAGTTGCACAAAGCCTTTCCGGCAGCACAGGAACAGTAACATCCAAGTAATACAGCCTTCCTAACTTTTTCCAGTACAACTTTGAAATAAAGAATACATACTTTACAAGGAGGACACACAGTAAAATGCATATACTTTACAATAGAACAAGAATCAAGTCTGAACAAGATGAATGACTCATTAGAATCCTGATAACGAGCCATTCATTTGAATGTGTTGGAGCAGGGAGACATTAAAACATGCAGGGCAGTGTTCCCCGAGGACCAGGGTTGGGAAACACTGATGTAAACCCATATAACTAAATAAGAGCACAAAATACCTATAATATTAAAACACAGAATACATAAAGACAAATAAATAATTTTGCTTCTGCATGCTGTGTCGCCTCCTGTACTTGTGCGCTGACGACTAGGCATGATTTCGGACTCGAGGATACACCTCAACACAATGCAACCTGTAGTTTATGGGGCTCCTCGTTCTTTCTCATTGACTGGTAGCAGCTGTATTACCACACCTTCGTTCACTAAATCTGACACTGCATGTAAAAGGGGGATGATGTTATCACAATTTACTGACAACTAAATAATAACTTAATTAGGAGTATAATAGTCTACATTAGCCTATCTATCATTGCACACATTGAATGGAAGCAGTTTGCTGCAAACACTAAGTAATTAAACTACCAAAAGCTGCAAATAGGTATTTTATTATTTATAACATCAAAGGCACCTTCCAGTTATACTGTACTTATATTGGCTACGTTCAAATTAGCTAAATATTCAGTACTGAATATAATTAGCATTACATTAGCAACCTGAAGCTAGCGTAACATGCTATCACTTCACTTACCTATTATAGTAAAAAAATAAACTGATCAAAGAAAAACCAATAACCTTTGCCCAGCTTCGAACCTCTGACTTCTGAATTATTATTTACTAATCGCACGACATCGTCTTGGCCAAATTTCGTTAACGTCAAAAGTGAAGTTGAGAAGCGATATACCGGCGCCGCTGCCATTTCCAGCATCTAACGAAACACAGGAAGACATTATACACTTCTTCGAAGCCAACTTCCGGTAACCAGGTCCCGCTTTAATAAAGGCCTATTAAACGGCACATTCCATACACTTTACAGCTCATTTCAATTATTCCCTAAGATGTTTTTGTTAAGTAGGCAATCTTGTTTTAGGAAAAAACACATTAGCATTTTATTATCATGTCCTTCAAAGTTAATTTCACCCCCTACAGTGATGACACGCTGATTTAGCGACTGTTTCTTTAAATTTTACCTATGTAATGAGCTGTGCTGTGATTGGCTAACATCATCCATCGTGATCCAACGAATCAACCAAGTCAATTTTTTCAACTTTCAATACATCAAGCCACAGACTTGTGTGTATCTCTCTCTATCTTTACATACATACATATATACACTATATAAAAGTTAAAAACACACATTTTGCTATATTAACCTGCCTAAATCATCAGTTATCAAATATCAAATGCATAAAGCAATATAAACCAATACAAAAGAGAAATATTTCAAACAAATACACAAACACAAGTGTATATATATATATAAACATAATATACATACACATATCTCAAGCTATAAAAATGGGAAAAAATCAATGTCATCATTTAGACCTGGAAAAATTGTACCTTTGAGTGTAAAGATCCAGCATGTCTCACGCTGCTTTAATCGTTTAATTTTATCTCCACCCCGGGAGTCCAAGGAGATCACTTCAATGCCTGCGACCCTCGGTATACTATCACTTCCATGTTGCGCTTCGGCATAATGTTTAGCCATAGGATAATTAATATTTCTGTTCGAATGGCATATCTATGTTCAGCTACTCTCTCTCTCAGTCTCCTTTTGGTGAGGTCTATGTAGAAGCAACTGCAGGGGCATTCAAGTCTATATACTACATGTGGATTTGCAATTAATAAAATGCCTGATTTGGTTTTATTATTAAAAACATTTCTGAAAGAGTCTCCTTTTACCATATTTATACAATAATTACAATTGCCACAACCAAACTTACCTTTAGGTTGTTTCAGCCAAAACTCCCGTTTGGGAGCTGGAAGGTGGCTCCTGACCAGTGTATCCTTCAAAGTGGGTGCACGTCTAAAACTTATACCAACTGATTCCTTGACGATTTTCCTGAGCAAACTGTCACTCTTTATTATACCCCAATTACGATTAATGATGTGTTTTATCAAGACTGCTTCTGTACTGTAGCCGAAACACGTAGGTGTCCTAGCCCATATATTAAAGGCTTTTTAATTTTACTCCGCTTGAGTGCCTTGTTTTTTTGAAGTTGCATTGCCACCTAGTCACTATTCTTAGTGGCTTTCTGCGCCTTCTTCACGTTTTACAAGGTATAAATAGTTGGCCGATGTGATTATTACTCTGCTCACAGTTGTGGTGCTGATGCCAAACATGTCTGCTATGACCTTCTCTTTCAAGCCAACTGCAACACGACAACAATACAGAAACAGCTCATCCACAAGTGCCAGTCTACGGGTTAAACTTTGTTTCCCAATTTCCATGACATTGTCCATCCTCTGTGCTCTACTCCAGTACACAAATTTCGATGATGATGGGGCAACTGAATCCCAGAATGTCCAAAATATCTTCTCTGGTGGAAAACGAGTGTAGAATCTAATATCTTCATCAGTTGCACAGTATCTGTTGACATGTAGTTTTGTGGTAGATAGTTCGCCTAGCTTAAATTTTAATTCTAGAACCTTACCCTCTAGTCCCCTGATTTTTTTCAGCAGCAGCATTCAAGTCACCTGAAGAAGATAAAAGTGTTAGGAAAAGGTCAGTATAATGCCTAACCACAAGCTAACATTTGGGGGAAAACAGAAAATTGAGTTAAAATATTTAATGTTGCATTTTCGCTAACCATGAACAATTAAAACTATGGGAAAAAAATCTCAATTATTTGTACAGCAATCTTCCAAATCTCAATTTTACGTTGTCAGCTCAACCATATCTCCTTCACTAAATTACAGGACTATAGTACATTACTTAATGTTCTATCTTCTGACAAAAAAGTTTGTATCCCAGTTTTAATTGGTTCATGGCTGGCAAAAGTTAAGCTTTAGATATTTCAACTGTATTTTCTGTTTGTTTTTCTTTATGTTATTATGTTGCATTATTTTAACTTTTATATAAAATAAAACCTGTCTCCTGACTTTGTCAAGCTTAAAAGACACTTTGTTGGTACTTTCGCTTCTGTAATGCGGCTTTTAAAGACAAACACAAATCTACTAAAACAATTAATTTAATCGAACAGAAAGCATACGCAAAACCAGAACCACGCTGGGTTTTAACGAAACACATAACACGGATATTGCTACAAGAATAACCCGCTAGGGTTAGAACACAAAAGACAATTTATAAAGAGGAGCACAACCACTCAACCAGGAACAGGTGCGGGAGTCCCTGACTGCCACCTGTCACAGATCGGTGATAAGTACTCCGGGGAGCGGGAGCGTGTGGGAGAGGCTGGCACCGCCCCGCCACGGCACGTAGGCGTGACAGCGTCTAACATTTCTTTGTATGGCACATATTAGATGTATGTTGCAAACTGTAGCTCTGATTACCTGCTGTTGTCATTATTCTACAATGTTTCTTGCATACGCACTATGTAGTAGGCTATAACATATGATCTATACTATTTACAAATAGTAAATCCCTTTAGATAAAAATGTCAGCTGGTGTGGTGATCTAAATTAGCTGGCAGGAATGAGGACACCCACACGTAGATTTATAATAATATAACTTGTATTAACAAAATGCAATGATGAATCCAAAGTTATAAGTTCTCACGGTTGTGGTCTGAAACACAACCTCACAGCAACGCAAAGCACGTGAGACTGCAGATCAGCCCAGTAATACCTCTTCCTGCCCCTTATATAGCCTTTTACTTTCGGCTTCCGTTAACAACTTGTCTGCCCTCTATTGGCCAGGAGTAGTAATAACATCGTATTCGTAAATATACAAGTGGGGTATGGTTTGTATACGTACAAAATCATAGAATGAAAATGAAGAACAGATAATTAAAGCATAACAAATGAAGTAACATTTTATACTCTCACACTGGCTGTAAATGTAGGCTAACTTACCAGATGAAGAGTTACGACCGTAGTTGTGGTCTGTTTTTTGTACCGGTTGGACCTTGTCCGCATCTTTCATATGATCTTCGTTACCGGTAGGCACATTCTCCACGAATGTGTACTCCAAGGCGAGCACTTGCCCTATCATAAACTGATTCCCGATTGATCTGATCTTTTCCCCAGTTGTTCCAGATAAATTGCTGTGTAGCACTGGGTTACAGTCTCTTTCTGCCACTTTTTGTGATGTACAGATCGTCATTTTCAATGTGCATGCTGCATATGAACGTACTCCCACGGGTTATATTAAAAGAATATGCAGCTGCATTTTCCCATAAATCGGTTTTATACATTTACAGGTTGGTTATGTGGGAAATGTTATATATTAATGTATATATGTATAGCCAAATTCAAAGCAGGTTGTGTTAATCTTTTTTAAACGTTTGCACTTGTTTTTAATGATACGGTAGGTATGATAAGATGGAGCAACACATCCGTTGGTTTTATAATACGGTAGTCATACAGTAAACAACTTAACTTAAGGAATTTATAGACATTTTTGGTCACTAAGCCCAAAATTATTTGTTTGAATTTGAGCGACTTTGGTAACAAAAGGCTGGTAGTATGGTAGCCTATAATGCCCATTAAGTCCCCCAAATCTTTTATCAGGTATTTTTTTTTATACTTACCTGATTTTAAAAGGGAATGGAATATGTATCTCTCATTTGAAAGGTGTATTAAAATTTCTGCATTGGTTAAAATAATGAGTAGCATTTTTTTTTAAACTGAAAGTGGGTTTAAAGAGTACATAGGCTTAATATGTACACTTTACCCTACTAGCAGTAGAGATGTAGGCCTTTGTAGAAATAAAACACATAGCCTGACATTTTAAGTAATATTATTGCAGGTGCAGTCTCAATCCAATAGTAAATGTAGGCCTACAATATACATGTACAAATTCAGCATTCAGAGCTGCTAAAATAAAATAACATCCAGTAGTACCATTTTCCACCAAGGAGTTTGTTGAGTAACCATATATAATGTTGCTTCAGTTAAAACTAAAATGTTTAAGATAAAATTGGCTTGGCTATATTTCTACAATAAATGTACATTACATGACTGTAGCCTATTTGGTGGTGCACGTCACTATTAGGTAATTATTAGCGTTAGTGTTGTCTTGTCATGACTTTACTTGGTGAGCCACATCACTATTAGGTAATTATTAATCATGTAAGGTCAATTTGTGACTTTACTTGGTGAGGCACATCACTATTAGGTAATTATTAATCATGTAAGGACATGTTGTGACTTTACTTGGTGAGGCACATCACTATTAAGTCATTATTACTTATGTATGGTCATTTCATCACTTAAGGGGCACGTCACTATTAAGTAATAATGCGGTTTGAGTGCTGCTCATAGATACTGATTGGAGTTCATGGGAAGGGTTTGGAAATAGGTTTGTGTGCCTCACTAATCATCTGTCTCCACAGAAGGCAGTGTGGAAGAGCAGAGGCAGAATGGACTCAGCAGGCTACACAATAATATCTACCCTTCTGATGCGGATGGACCTGTACTGCTTTGGGTTTTATGAAATGTTTTTGACATGTGAATAAATTGTCTGAATTAAATCTCATGTCTTAATGTGATTTGTCACAATTAGTAAATATATCATATTGTCACCTTAATCACTTTAATTATTAGCCTTGAACATATAGGCTGTAATGTCATGACTTTACATGTTGCAAATCACTATAATAATTAGTAGGCTACTTTATTATGTCGTCAGCTGGTTTGGTCCTTTGTCTACCTTCCCACCTTTTCCGACCACAAGAAAAAATAACAAAACAAACAGTCTCCAATGTCTTAAACTGTTTACAATAAATATGGCTATATATACACAAACAAAGGGCTTCAATCTGGCTTTGTGGCTCTGTGTGAATGAGGCTTCAACTCATACGGTACACATAACAGGGCTACGACATGTATCGCAACATAAATAAATGAGGCTCAGCGCTTTGATTCATCATTGCATTTTATTAATACGAATTATATTATTTCAAGCCTATGTGTGGGAGTCCTCTTTTCCTGCTGGCCGAATTAGATCACGAAACTAATGAATGCTAGTTTTGCATGTAGATTGTGCAGCTATGACAAAAATAAATTGTGCAATAATCATGTACAGTATACCACACATTTCATGTGGAAAGGATAACCGTGTGTTAAAACGATCAGCCTTTATTAATAAGTATTTATTTTTTCTTCTTTTCCTTACAGTACCATTGTGGCCGTGGCGCAGTGAACGCCAGTGGGTCTTTGGGATGCTGGAGGTGGATGGTGATTCCAGAAGACCCATTCTGAAACTTGTCATGGACAAAGGCAAACCCTTATAAGCCACATTAGACATTTCAGACCCAGAACATCCATCCTTACTGATGAATGGCATGCCTACAAAGGACAGCTTTCCCAGTATGGATATGGCCAAATGTCAACTTGTCATGACAAAGACAGATCCCAAACAATGTCAATTTGACATTAAGAAAGATGACAACCTCATTGTTATTATTAACCTCATCAACTTGACATTTTTTACCAAATTACAGCTAATGACAGTAATAAATATTAATGCATGTTTAAGACAAGTCATGGTCTTAATGAACTTCAAATAAAGTGTTACCTCACATTTCATCTGGCGGTTCCATGCCCCTTTTATTCTTGCACTGTAATTTCCTCACCTGCTTGTGTCATATGACCTCATTTAACCTGATTTTCTCACTCCAATCGGCTTACCTAGTCTCTTTCACCATGCTCTCCTGCTCTCTCCGTTTAACCCTCCCCTTTCCTCACAATCTTTCTGGCTCTATTTCCAGTTTGAGCTATCCCTTTGTCCTTTATCTCTTTCATCCACACCAATCCTAATCTGTTCTTCCTAGTAAATGAAGAGTATGGGCAGAGAGAAAGATTTTCACAAGTAAGCCATCTGCCAGGCACAGTGTCTGGGGGAACAGCAAAGCAGCGCACACCTTGGGATCGTGGATCTAAACATCACAAGCGGCAAACAGATAAACAGAGCTACAGGGCCTAGGACAGTAACTGCACCTGTATAGAGGAAAAGGAGAAAGGCCACATTGTAGTGGAAATGTAAGTTTGTTTTGTATTTTTATTTTAAATGGATGTAACACAAACAGAGGATCTTTAAGCTTTCACAACTTCCAGAATATCCATTAGTTTTGGTTATACAGATCGTATGCAACTGGATTATGTGCCTTTACAGGAAGGAGCTTTAATGAGTTGCGTCCATGCATTGCTAGCATGCACTGCTAGCTAGGTCCATGTTACTTTGTATGTACAATAATACTGTATAATAATACCATTTTACAGGTGTACAAGCCTGGCTTTGACTTATACATATTGTGTAAAATTACATGAATATACCTTAGTCCAAGAAAAACATCTTGGCACACAGGAAACTGGTCATTTTGAGAAAATGGCTGGTAAACACAATTAAAATGGACGGAAACTATTTGTCTTTCAGCATGTGTCACTACATTGCCTAAGGGAATATCTATGATTGGACCACATAATGTTATACATCAGAAAATGAGCTTTTCAGATATATATAGGAACTACAATCAGATATTTAAATACACTGGTTGAACTTTACATGATTCATGCATGCAAGAACTTAAGATATACAAAACAAGTGAACATCAACATTGGGGATTGTATGACTCTCCTGCTGTTATCAAATTGGCCTCATTTGACATTAACGTACAATAAATTGTCAATTGATTGGAGCAGTTTAGAGTAGCCATGAATGATACATATAGTCTGATACATACTGGTTCAAAGGACAATGTACTTAACATGTAGTGTGTTAACAGTAAATGCTCATGAACCAGATTCAAATTGAGATATCAGCAGCCCACTGTGATATGACCGACTTTTACGACACCTCCCACTCCTGGTCTCTCCGTCTCTCTCACTTATCCAGAGATAAAGAGCATTCAATAATCTGATGGCAGGAGATTTGACTGCTAAAGCTCCCCTTAAGAAGCCCTGTTGCAATGTAATGCCCGGCAGTGCTCCAGACCCTATCACTGCCTACTGTTCTTGTGCTTCCTTGACACCCCAACTTCCTACCAGGAAATTCCCATTGAGACATTCTTATTTACAATGGAGATCAGGTCAAGAGTGAAGATCAGTTAACAGACATTACAAGGACAATTAAAAGAAAATACTAAATACAATAAGACTGTTAAGGGTGATCCTGACCTTTAAAGATATTTGCTGCAGGACAAGGACAATAATTGTTCTTACCTGTGTCAATTAATTTGCATGGGTAGGAGGGGGAAGGGGATGGGGGAGCTTTAGGCAAGTTGTTTATGATGTTATGTTTATGTAATTAGCCTAAGAAACAGCACAATGGGCACAGGCTTCTGGGAAAATTAGCTTTTGGGGGTGTTCATTAGTGTTTATTTGGATGTTTTCAGTGTTTTACAAATGGAAAACTGGAATGAATAACTAGAAGAAATATTCCAGGGATATGCTTGCCAGTTATTGAAAAAAATGCTTTGCTGCACTTTAATTAAATACACACACATGCACACAAACATATTTAATCAATGCAAAGTAAGCACTTTGTTAAAAAAAACACATATTATTAAACAAATATTGTACATTGTAGTTACAAAATGTATAAATACTTTCTTAATCCCTTTCCCTCTCACTTAAACATATTATGCCTACATACAGTATGTATGAACAGCAGACGTATTATATTTTGTGTGTTGTACATTTTAGGACATTCTCAGACCTCAGTCTGTTCTCAGACATCAGACCTCGACATCGATCCTTAGAGTAAATGGCTTCAAGTCTCAAACCAATACTACAACTGGTAAAGAGAGAGGTCTAGATGCTAAGGCGTCATTATAATCAATCAAGACAAATATGGAACATACTGTACAAAACTGACACAGGAAGGACTGTTACAATGTTGAGACAGCAGCATTTGATAACTAGATAAGATTAAGACATGTCACTTACCAGATTAGCTCATTTCCCCATTATATCATGTTGGGATGTTGGTGTCGGGTCATTTAGTATTAACACTTAAATGTCTACATGTTTTGTGTGCACATGCCTAAATGATCACCTGCGTCAAGAAACTTTTGGAGGATATTGAAAATACATATGCTGTGTGATGAGTAAAGGGACTGCATTTGTATAGTACTTTCATCCAAAGCACTTTACATTATTTGCCTCACATTCACACACACAGTGATTGCAATGTCAGCCATGCAAGGAGACACCTGACCAACAGGAGCAGTTAGGGTTAGGTGTCTTGCTCAAGGACACCTCAAGACTTGCTGGGGCGTTAGCAGGGTTTGAACCAGCAAGTTCTTGATCACCTATTGCCCCGCTCTACCACTGCACTAACATGCTTTTTCTTTGTCTGCCCCATGCTTTTTCAGACAAACATCTTTGTTTTCAATTGGTAATAGCATCCAGTGTGCATTGCCATGGCAGCTGAAAAAGCTGATATTGATAAACTGAAAAAGGAGTGTTTTGGCCTCCGAACAAAGATTGAGGTGAGCACTAGTAAATCAAACATTTTAAATAAGCTCTCGCCCAGAGATTAAAACAACCAAAAACACCATAATAGATATATGCACAATCAAAAACAATACAATTAAATATACAATTTTCTCTTCCCTTTTTTAAAAGGTGTTAAATATATTTGAACATTAATATAGCTGCTATTTTCTATGTAAAGATATGTCATTCTGAGCAGAGAATGACATCACGCTCCCTGTGTGTGTGCGCGCACGTGCGTGTGTTTGTGTTGTAATCCTACCTCCTGTTTTCATAGCCTTGCCGGCCCCTTCCCTCCCAACACTAAAAAGTAACTAATATTTCTCAATCTAGGGAAACATTGTCACTGTTGTGAGAATAAAAATAAGCTCTCTCCTTTTGTTACAATGTGCAATATATTCCTTTGACCACTAGGCGGCCCGCAAGGTCGTGAATGATGGCACTATGCAATCTGCAGCTAATGGCGTGGCTCCCATGGGCCAGGTCCAGCTAAAGAATAGGAAGACCCTCAAGGGGCACTTGGCCAAAATATACGCTCTGCACTGGGCAGCTGACTCAAGGTAAGGAAACATACCTGACAGCTCCAGTGTAGGATTGAGCAGACCTAACTGTGTCCTAAATTCCATAAGGTCAGCTAAATATTATGCATCCAACCAGGCTAATAGGATTGTGTTCTGTTAGAGAGTGTAAGCGGTGGATATCTTGGTCAGTTAGTTACATCAAGTTCATTGTTAGCTTTCCTTTTCTCCCTATTTCTGCTGCTGTGCTATAGATTATAATTGGCCAGGGAATAGACATTTCTATAGTGTAAACAGTGTGGTCATTTACATAGTAGAACATTACCTTTTCGCCTCCAATCGACGTAAAGTCCCTTAAACAGACTAGACTTCAGTAAAAGATGCACCACTATCCAAGTTGAACTTTATTGTCATGTGTATTTTAAATACAAATAATACTGCTCTGGCTCTCTGCCTTTACATGGAGGACACATCCTCACATAATTCAACATTGGCTAACACTATATTAAATGTAGTACAAAAATACAATACAACAAATACATATTCAGTGTGAATGGTGAAATCATCATTAAAAATAAGATTTGACTTTCTCACCTCTCTCAGGCAAATGGTCAGTGCATCACAGGATGGCAAGCTGCTTATTTGGGACTGCTACACAGGGAACAAGGTAAAGCTTGACCATGCTGCTATCTGCATCCCACTGTCTGCATTCAAATCAGAATCACAATAGAATAAGTACATTATCCTGTATGAGGTGGTTCATCTTGTCTCACAAGTGTCCCATAACTCTGGTGGCACTTAGTGTAAACATACTATGCCCTGAGTTCACAATTAGGTACTCCAACTTTGAGTATCGTACTTGTACTTGTAGGAGGTCCGAAAATCTCCTGTTTTGCCAGATCTCGAGCAAAGTAAGTTTTATCCTTATTTGAAAAATGCCATTTTAATGTCAGAATGATAAGATGATATGTGGCTTGTGAAAAATGGGGCAAAATAACTTAAGCATAGTGTTAGATCAGGCAGGCCACGAAGTCACGCTTAGCCTAGATTATATATCACTTATCCCAACCATTGGGTATAACTTATCCTAACTAATGGGTGCTTTACACCCATTGGCCAAATATTCCAGGGCACATTATTTAAACTGGCTCAGCTTCCCCTTTGCATCAACCACATCCCCTGCACCTCATTTTGTGCTACTGTATGTTGTATTGATCTGTGCTCATTGATGTGGTCATTGATGCTTGCTCTGTTTTGTACCCTGTGGGGTATTACTGCTCTCAGCTCCCAGAACAGAACCATATCACCAAATATATTTAACTTTATTGCAAATAAAATACTTAATTTGACTAATAATGGTCGTGAATTAATAAATAATATGTAATATGTTTTCATGTTCACTTCTCCCATTAGAATCATTTTGGCGTGGTAGCGGCTAAAACCACAACACAGATACAGGAAAGAACACAAGTTGTAGTTCTTAACGGTCTCTGGTATCACTTGTCTCTAGCTGTGTGCTGTCCCACTGAAGTCTGCCTGGGTGATGAGCTGTGCTTATGCTCCCTCTGGTAACCTGGTGGCCAGTGGTGGCTTGGACAACATATGCACAGTGTACAACGTCAAGGCCGCTAGCCCCAAAACTCTCAGGGAACTGGACGCACACGAAGGTAAGAGTTTTACTATTTGAATACTAACCAAAGATGGATCAATGGAACAGTTCCAATGTTTTAGTGGGCGTGTCGCCTTACGTCACCAATGTGCTAAGGGCTTACTGAAGGGTACTCTGTCCCTCTTCCTTAGGATACCTGTCTTGCTGTCGTTTCCTTAGTGATGCTGAGATTCTCACTGCTTCTGGAGATACCACGTGGTGAGTGCATTGTACTCTTTATCACAATTCTTAGACATGATAATGGTTAAAAACACACTAGCATTGAGAGTCCACACAATGACTCTGGAATAGTGCTGTACCAAATTATTATTTTTTTATCGATTATTTTTTCAATTAATCGATTATTCTTTTGATTAATCGGATAACTACATTATTGATAATATAGAAATCCAGTCGATGCCATAGGGTGCTCCCTCAGAATCTG
>JAODOY010000122.1:0-36634 GCA_025399855.1 Forbesichthys papilliferus | reverse complement strand
ATTTGTGTGGCTTTTCCCATTTGGCTGTTTTCCGACTCAGTTGGCAGATAACACTATAAAATGGCATTTGTACGGAATACAAATTTGAAACACATGCTTTGAATAGCATACAACTTGGACATGTCTGAGTGCTCACTCCTAGATGCAGCCTCTTTGCCTCTCAGATACAGTAATCTTCAACCTCTGTTGATGGGATTTGCCTCACAGCCCCGAGTTATTATGTACGAGGGCATACAGTAGACATCATACACTTGGTTCCTTTTTGTTATTCCTGAACTGCTACATTTCCATGTTCTGGTACCATGTGCTTTATCTACAGCTTAATTTGCTTCTCACTGAGGCTATGGGTTTCAGAACATTTTAATTGTATCAGAGAAGACATTAGCAAAATAATTCAAACAGTTCTGTGAGCAGATGAGATGTTTAATCTGTGCAGATGCTAACATCCCCACTAGAGGTCACTAATGTACTATCCTGTTCTGGCTGCTTCCCAGGCTCAGATGTGAGTGTAGCATCTGCATGCAGTAGCATATATGCTAGTATTTGCATGTGCAAGGGTGCGAACGTCTCTAAACATGTTGGTGGTGCCATTTCCTGCCATCTCACATAATTCTGTTGCATTTTAATTATGATGCTTCTGTTTTTACTAAGCCCCAATGTTTCCCCGTTTCCCCAAAGTCTATATTGGTGCCAGCCAGCGAGGATTCAGCAAGTAGGCAGTTTTTATTCAACTTGCCAGTTTGTAGTGTGATCTTGCATGCATTTGTGTGTTTATCCCACCATATTGGTATCTTTTAGTACGTTCCCATTTTATAGGTGGAGTCATTCCTTTTGGAGATTCCTTTTGTGGATATTTCAACTGTATTTGGGCTAAGGGCCATATGCCCTCAGCCCACCTTTAACCCTAATGATTTATGCTGGGCAACTGTTCCTGCCACCCAAAACAATTCAGAATTTAGACAGGGCATGGATTACATTTGTAAATGTTACTATAGCATTCAAAAAATTGGTAATGAATACAGTTATTGCTCAGTGAAAAACTAATAATAATAATAATTGGCACAAGTAATCATTTACAAAAACATTATGAAAAATGGATAGCCAGAGCTGTCACCTACCCTAAAAGGGTTGTGCACAGTAATTCCAAAGTCGAAGGTTATGAAAGTCTCAACATCAGCAACTTGGGTCAGCAGTCCTGCTGTCAGTTAAGCTTGTTGCTATCCATCATTTGGACGTTTTCTTGGGTCAGTGTTTGTCCACTTGTGTCATTGCCAATAGCAAGCAATCTCTCAGTCGCGTGGCTCTTGGGTTGCATTCTTCTGTCGTATCTGTCACCAGAGGCATCTAAAATCATCTCATTACCATTCACATCAATGCTCTGCCTGCAATATTGTGCTTTGAAAACATGCTGGAGGTTGGCAGTACGATGTACTTCTAGCTAGAGCAAGGAACTTCAGTTTGAAATCTCTCTTTGCCTTTTGAGTAAAGGTCATTGATTTTTTTTTTCAATTGACAGCATGCCTAGAATATTTTAAATTGGAAAAGGCTGGATGAGGGCAGGATGTCAAAGTAGCACCCACATTAAACGCTGTAATCATATAATAATCATGTTGCCTGATGGTTTGAAAACAAATAAAACTAGGCAAGCCTAGTTCAGCCGGCTGCGGGCATGTGCTAACACTATAGACCAATACGTGATTTAGCATGCAAGGTTCCTCCGTGAAACGCCACACAAGTTGTGATGCAATGCTATTGGTGCATAACCACCACCTACTCTAGTATGTAGTGCATGCACTTTCTAATAGGGTCTGTCAGTCAGTCATAAGCGACATTTGCTTATATTGGCCGGTCCCGCTACACTGGGTCCAGCAAAAAAAACAACATATTTACAATGACTACCATGAAGAAGTCTTAATGGGGGTTCTCTCTTCTACATCTTGTGAGTTTACTCTTGCAAGAGAATCCATTTTGGTTTGTGGTCTGCAAAGCTGATATGTTATGACACCTGGCAATCAATCTTGTCAAAATGTAGTCATCTCAACCTTCTGGTTGTATACATGGAAAATCTGTTAACGTTAAAAGAAACTTCATAATACCTGCTGCTGATCAGATTTGTTTGTGTGAGAGCAGGGATTTATTCTAGGCTTTAGTTACGCCTGTTTTTTCTTTCTTTCATTATTTTTCTTCTCCTAATTCTTCTTCTTACATTTGGTTTGGTCAGCTGTTCCTTGTGTGTCTACAGAATGAGAGAGGGCAGTGCCCGGCTGATGTTGTGCCCGACCCCCTCGACATGCCGCTGGATCTGGCAGATGCAGCCGCCGTTGCCAAGGAGCTCCGAACCCTCCTGAGAGAAGCCACGCCCATGCCGCGCTCCCCCCTGGGTCTCCCCTTGTCGCCCAGCGCCCTCCAGCCCCTCTCAGATAATGCCCGGGCACAGCTCGCCACCATGGGGCTCCGACTGGGCAACCGCGTGGTGATCGCGGGTCAGAAGGTGCGTGGCCGTTGCTACGGTAACATTCGCCTTACTGTAACCCATGGAGCCATGTAGGAGAGAGTCACGCCAACGTAAGTTTGATATTTTCAACGATCACATGGTTCATGGAGACTCAAAACAGTTCCAGGAAGTGCTTGGCAGGCACTTTGATAATACAGATAACATACATAATAGTGAATACTTAGCGTATTTGTTGTATTTGTGGCTAACTTCCGGGAACTGTTTTGAGGTTCCACAATCCGCCATTGCTGTGAAATAACGGAGTTGACACGACTCTCGTCTAAATGGCTCTGCTTTATTCCGGTGCTGTTCTCATGGGGCGTGACCCATTGCTTTCATGGAGCTCTGCCTTGTCTTTATAACATGATGTTAAGCCTTGTGAACAACATGTGTGTCATTGTGAACTTCATAAGAAAACATATAGTTGATTGACATTGATCGTCTCAGCTCTACTCTTATTATATATTAGATTTTTCATTTACAAATGTCTGAATGATAAATATGATTAAAGGATTCACAGGGGAGACACAGTTTTGGGGTTCACTTTAGGGTGTCAAAACAATTTAGGGAATATGTGTGTCATCTATCAACTCACAAAATGATATTGATGCAGCATATTGGCCAAATAGATACGGTATAAATAGAATTTATTCAGCATTTTAATGGACTCCTGCGCCCCATTGTTTGAGATGTATCCTTGCTCTTACAGCACACACGCAAACACACGTGCGCATTCACACATTGTGTCAAAGACATGCAGGCAGCTTAACAAAATATTCACTCACCCAGTTGGACATTGGCTCTGAAGGAATCAGCCATTAATGAATTCTTGCGGCACACTGGGAGCAAAACCGCGGAGCGTTGAGTTCTACAGATTGGCTAATCAAAACCCTATTATCTCCCCAGCACTGCGTGGTTGTAGCCTCACACTTCGATCTCTGTTTTCCTCTTAATTGTTTCTCTTTTGTTGGCCTTTATGAATGACACATCAGGACACAGTTCATATTCCGGGGAGGGGGGTGGGGTTAGTGTGTTGCCTACATAGTGCTTATGTCTGACTGGCCGTCAGGGAGATGGACAGCCGTGTGTATCCAAGAGGGGCTGTATCACTGTGTGCGGTGGCGGGGTTGGCTTTTATGCATCATCTGCTTGTGCCTTACCCAGGTGGGCACGCTGCGATTCTGTGGCAGCACGGAGTTCGCAGGGGGGCTCTGGGCAGGTGTGGAGCTAGACCTGCAGGAGGGGAAGAACGATGGCTCCGTGGCGGGGGTCCAGTATTTCACATGCCAAAGCAAACGTGGTACGTCCCTGACCCTCCACCATGGCTAACGGTGTCGTAGCTAACCTCTGTAAACGTTTGCCATGGGTTGGACATTTCGAGCTAAACACTGCTATTTTAGCTGTTCTTGTGTCACGTTTCTCTAGTGGTTTCCCTGTGTGTTAGTCAGCCCATAGACATTCCACTGTCCTAATGTCTTGCACCCACTTCCTAATGTGTCACCTTTCTGCCACAGGAATTTTCGCCCCCCTCTCTAAAATCACCAAGCCCACCGAGCGACGCAAGGCCAACCCGGTGAAGCCCTCCACCCCCCTCCGCCCACCTCGTCGCATTGACCTATCCCGCGTCACCTCCAGGATCAACACAGGTGCAACACAGGGCTAACATCTAATATGGAATTAAAGAAAGAGAGAAGCGACACATTTGGTTGGCTGTCGGAACATTGCTCAGTCTTATGCTGCGTTCACATGGAACACGGCAGACGGCAAACACTTTCTGGACGGCAAGGCGAAAAAGTCCAACGGAATGGCAATTGCTATGGTGATGTCACATTGTTTACAAATAATTCATATACAAATATAGTCAACACAATTATTTATTGGCAACGTTTTATGTAGTTATTTTAGTATTGTATCTAGTATTCTACTGTTGTCGCGCCAAAAGTGTTACCTTCTCGTTGTCGATGTTTCCGTCGATGTTGATGGCAAAAAGTTAGACCGCATGCCGTTGTCGGCTTTGGCATTTCTTTGCCGGTCATAACAGTGTCACAACAAATCTAGCTGTCTTGCTTTTGTGCCCTAACATGATATCCCGTTTGCAGTCTGTTCCATGTGAATGCAGCATTACGATCAGCACTTCCTATCAGCCACTGCTCGATGAAGATACTGTATATATAAAATGAACACCAGTGACCTCAGATGCAGAGATGCTGTACAATGACAATGCTCGGCGGTTATTGTGGAACCGGTGTCACTGTTAGCTTGTCGTACAATTCTCTCAAGGGTGTGAGTGGGTGTGGGTCTTTTGTTGACTACTGTATTGAAATGCATTATTAGAGACCACACATCATGGGAAAGATTGAAATGCATTATTGGAGACCACACATCACAGGAAAGGCCAGAAGAACAGCCTCTTCACATGTGCACGCACAAACAGTCAGATGTAACTGCGTTGGTTTGATTAAATAGCCAGAGCCTTCCCAATATGCCCCCATTTAAAGAGAAATAACTCTTGACATGGACTCACTACAGGGGACTAGGGACCTGAGCTACAGTACTAACACTAATGGAAATGGTGGCCTGTACTGCTCCATCTTTCCTCTACTCCAGCGGTAATTTGCTGGAAATGACAGAAAACACGCATGTGGGAATAGTATTCTCTTCTAACCAGATTAACGTAGTGTTTTACTGAGACATCGCAGCCATTGGAGCATATCCCTCGCTGTGCTTTCCTCAATAAAACCTACAAGTTATAAAAACTGAATATCATAGGAAGAAACCTGTCAAAAGGTGACATGTATTTACACAACAGTCAACAGTAGAGTAAATGAAAGCAAAAGAGACAAAAGAAAGTGTTTTTTTTTAACGGTTTGCTAACATTTTCTCACAGCTGGCTAGCAAAAGGTTCTGTTAAGCCACAACAGAAACATGCTTTAAAAGTAAATTATTGTTTTTGCTTTTGTAGACCTTTCCTGAGTTTTGAAATGATCTGTCTGGGTATTGTGGAAGAACTGCTGTACCATTCATTGTTGCTGTTTCGACAGTTGTTATATTGGGGGGGGGAAGTCATTCTATTTCCCTAAAATGGATTTCCACTGAGACGGTGCCTGTAAAAGCACAGTGTCACGACTCTAGCTGATGTCCTCATTTGCACCCACAAAGACGTTGATAACCCTTGAGTCAGGTCACTGCTTGGCGGAGCTTATTGCATGTCATGGCAAGCACCACTTCTACAGTACCACTGACAAGGCCACCATATCACACCTGCTTGGATGTCGCTATTTCTCACCGACATCAACTTCTACTGGGTTGGCAATCACCTGAGTGCTTTCTGTAGACCCTGCCGTGGTAGCTTTCTGTGGTGATTGCGCCCTCTAGGGTTTTTATACACGGTTGCGGTGGTGTAATATTCCCTGGCTCTGAACACCAATTGATTTAGATGTGACTGAAATGGTGGACTTCAGAGTGGACTCTGCAATGCTGTGATTGATAGTCTAATTAACTAGGTTTAATAACTAGGGCATAGACAGGCTGAACAGTCAGGCAGCCATTCATCACTATATAGTGTGCGTGCGCGTGTGTGTGTACAATGTGTGAGGGCATGGGTGTCAGCACCTCTGTACAACCTGGGAGAAACAATAATTTATGACCAAGTGCTTTTCGGGGGCCTGTGTCAGGTGTTTACGGTCCAGACTCCCCCAGCCAGCTGCTTGTGTTACAGCAGATTGGCACTGCAGATGGTTCACCCGGGTACTGTGTGGATTGGTCCGGTTGCAGCACTGGCTCGTCCCTCCAACCAGGGATGACAGACTCTGCATAGCACCGGTCTGGCCTGAGTTGGCATTTTGGACCAAGCGCTGGCCCCAGCGGGTGGCGCGTTACATAAGCGGTGCTTGCCAAAAACCACACCACCTGAAACCCTTTCTTACTGCATCGTGACACTTCAAGTGAATCTCAGAAGATATGAAGCCAGCAGGTCCCTGTAAGGTAAAGGTCAAGAGACAACACATCCTTTATTATTGTCAGGTTGAACACACTCTTGGTTTTGCAGTGCACGGGTTAGAGGTCCCTAATTTACGTAAGTAAGCTAAACCAAATTGTAACCAGTTGTATAATTATTTATACCTGTTTTGTTAAAGGTATAGTAAGCGATCGTAAGCAAATACACTTTTTGTCAAATTCACCAAACATCTCACGGCCGGTCTGCTAGAAGCTCATTCTGTGTGTGTTGAATAAGTCATCTGGTACTTCTACACAGCCCTGGCTCTGTAAACGGGAACACAAACAAAGTGGTGCACACAATAACCGTATCCGAGTCCTGGCGATGTGTTTCCAGTGTGGGAGGGTCTAATGGAGCACCTTATGGCATTGAGGGGAGAGGTGTTTTTCTTTTGATGGAATTCATATAACAAGCTTTCTCCAGAACGACTTACCATTAACTGCCTCTGTCATTTACTGTAGATGTACATCAAGTATTATCAACAATACACTGCGGATTTGTGTACTGGTTGAAATGCTTTTGCCATTAGAGGTGGCTACCTTATTTCATAAGTGGTCATAGGTCGGTAAGTGTCCTCTGTAGTGTACGAACAGGAGAGAACTGGGGGCTGGCAATGTCTATTATCTAAGTTCTATTGGCTAACTTATGTTGATAAGGGAAAGTCTCACTCATACAAGTGAGTTACAGACGTCTTGGCATCGGCCCCCTGCAGTGTGTCCCACACTGGATCTTGGCCATCTGTCAGGCTAACAGACCTGAGAGGTAATTGTGTGTTGGGGGTTTGTGTTTTAAGGAAGTTACAACAAAGGCTTGGCTGGATGCAAATGGAGGGAAACACCTTAAATGTATATTGGAGGGCGGGAGGGCTTGCTGTAAGGTCTAAAGGCTTGTCTGGTCTGAATGAATTAGCTGCCCCACTTCTTCTGGGGGATGAGAATACAGTAAGATCAGATGAAATGTCTCAGGTGATCACTTAGTCTGGGGAACAAATAGTGGACTTTAATAATAACTCTAATTAATATAGGTCATAATGTCCAGCCAGCCATTCGAATCCACCAGGCTCTTGTGCGGGGGCAGACGTCAAGTGTTTCCATTGTGTTCGCCACCAGAACAGGCAGCCGCAGCTCAATCAAGAGAAATGGCTCCGGCTACGCTCGCTTCCTCGCCGCCACGCAATGTCACGTTGTCCTTCCCTCGCGTCCCGTCTCCGCTCTCGTGTCTGGCCTGTTCCTCGCGGATGCCTTGTCCCTTGCCCCCCCCCCCACCCGTGTTGGCCTGGTTTTATCCGGCACACTGCTTTCATTTGCTCCGCTAGTCTCAGCAGTGCTGTTTTGTTGTCGTCTTTTAAATATAGACTATGTTTACATGGTATATACAATGCTGTGGGCCTGCATTGTTGCTTCAGGTGCCTGGTTTTGCCTCTTTTACAGTTTAATAATCTAATACGGTTTAAGATATATTCATTAAGTATTTAACATGTTTTATTTTTTTTGTCTGTGGACGAAAAGGACTGTCTTCACATGCCACAAAGGCAACCGTTAAGACAAAAAGCTCACCTGGTTCTAATGAGGTCACAGATGACAACCCCTCTGAGGCCACAAGAGGTATTGAAGACAAAACGGTAACGGGTTAGCTGTGACACACTGAATACAAGACAAGGGGCAAATGGGGAGCGAGCCAACAAGCCACCGAGCACCCAGTCAGTGCTCGGTGAAGTCTCTCTGGGTTGACACAGCAATACACACTGCTGTCATCTCTCCACACTCCACAGCCTGCCTTGGCTCTGATATTCAGTGTACCTTAATGCTTGAACCCAACATCGATCCATTCATGTGTCAGCTGTTTGCAGGGAACAGCCATGCCTTTTAGAGAGTGAGAACACCAACAAGGAGCAACACAATCTGGGATCTTGTATAATAACTTGTACACAATCTCTTATAGATTATGCACTTTACTTTCCTGTTTCTCCAGCAGATGTTAATTGATATGGTCATAGGCAATGATATACACAAAGGCACAAGTAAACTCAACTAGGGATCGATTCGATACACAAGACATTGATTAGACCAAACAAAATGAACACAATCAGCAGCTTTGACTATTGTCTGTTCACTCACGGAGGCCATTAGCGATGTGGACAATTTAAAGGGCCTTTTGACTTAAGTCTTTTTTTGTTTGTTCTTTTTTTATTTAATTCTTTATACTCTGGTTTCTAATTTGTTTGTAGCTGAATCTTCCCTTGACTCAAAGCTCTTTGGCATGGATTTAATCAATTAGCCTCTGAGAGTTGGCCACTTAATGAACTTGTGGCCCGTGAAGGTCTGTGGAAGTTAAAATCTTAATGAGGTCCTGCCTCCAAATAGCTTCTTAAAGAGAGGCTGGGCCAACGCCACTTAATTTCCAACTCAGGAAAGGAGAGAATTACAGTGCTGGCCTTTGGTTTTCTCTTTACCTGTCATCGCCTGGTAATAATAACGTATTAGATGTGTAAGAACTAAGGATGCACTGGATAAAATGCAAACCATTGCACCATCAGCAGAAGGCTGTCCTCAACACAAAATGACACCAGGTTCAGGTCTGGATGAATGGATGGATGGAGGGTTTTGGCATTAAGAAGGCACGTCCCTAGTGTAGTTTGAGCAGTGCGGCTTCACTAGTAGAGTGGCTGGGTGCACATCTAGGTTGCCAGGTCCCTACTTCTGCTTTACCCTTAGCTATAGTGGCCTCCTGTCTGTTTATTGACTGATTGTATTTATTCATTTAGTTACTAGAGAGTTCCAGTGGATTCATGTCCAGCCTCCCCCCCCCTCTCTTTCTCTCTCTCCACAGCAGTGCTCTCTCGTTCTTTGTCCTCCTCTTCCTCATCCCTGGACTCTCGGCACGGGCCACCTGTGCGACCTCGGCCGTTGCCAAGGCAACGTCCTCCCGGCAGGCAGCGTCGGGAGCGCCTCATGTCCAGCCCCATGACCACGCCCACGTCCGGCCCCTCCCTCCGCCCCTCCCATGGCAACAGTCTGCTCGGCAGCACAGGTGCAAGGGATACACCGCATCTATGCCGGTAGCAATCGCGTTATGTCGTACCCCGGGCCGTTACCATGTCGACCATAATGTCCTTCCCTCCCCCAGGGCCGCGGAGCAGTACCCTGTCGGCCAGCAGCTCGGTCGGCCAGGGTCCCAAGGTGCGCATGGGTGAGCGTGTCCTGGTGGCAGGCCAGAGGACCGGTGCAGTACGGTTCTACGGCAAGACCAGCTTCGCCCCAGGTTAGAGGGGGCCACTGGCTTCATGCCGTTCACAGATACAGCAGCGTGTATTTGAGCTTTCAGGTCTAACGTGTAAGTGAGTTGAGATGAATAGGCCTATTTGGGTTGCTGTGTGAACACGTGTTTTCATTTAAGGCTACCAAGGTTAATCACTGTGTGACTAAGGCTCAAGCATTTCATTGTTTGGTGTGTTGTGCATAACGCCCATTGACATTGTGCCTTTAACATGGGTGGCTCCTGGGCCTAAACAGCTCTATGGCTGTTTACTCAGAGCTTATTCCCATGTTCTCAGTGCATGACTGAAGACAGAATCACATGGTTCTGATGTGGGCAGCGAAGATGCAGCGTAATGTTTGCCAGTAGGCGGATACAGTACAAAATGCCATCAAGCACAGACAGATTCTGTGCCTACTAATGGATGATGGAGCTCTAAGTGAACTCTGTTATCCCAATGGAGAAATTACAATTATGCAACCTATCCATTCTGTAACCAATCTAAAACCTCATAGGGGCACACTAGTATTCATTGTTTGACCACAAATTACACATGGAAAATAAAGGATTAATTTAGTTAGCTTTCTCCCCCGACCCCCCTCCAGCCTTGCGTGGGCTACATTGCATGCGCCAAGTCACAAATCATCACGGTGGCTGCTCCGGGTTGTCGGGGAGAGATAAGATGAGATATGAGGAGGTGGACAGATTGTACAGACATTCTGCTGCTGAGTAAAGGCTAAGGCGAACAGCAAGCAGCTCACTGTGTTCATTAATATTGACTGATAGACTGGGCAGGCAGCACACATGCATAAATCAGTACAAATGCGACTCACACCACTGAAGACATTGTTTTAAACGAATCTCCTTTGGTACCGGTAAAGTATTTCAGCTTCCCAAAAGCAGTTTTCTGTAACATTTCTTAAGGTGAAAACTATTCTTTGGTTGTGATTGTGTCCTCCAATGATAGGAATGTATTTTACAATTGCTTTTATTTTTTTTGAGGGAGAGAACTAATAATTTCAGCCCTTCAGAGTATAATACAGTTAAAGGTCATTTAAAAGGGCACAGTATGATGGCTGAAAAGAAGAAAGAACGAAATAATGGCAATGTTCACAGAACACACAACACACAGTAGTGGTTCTGTGTAATATTGTAGTCAAGTATGATTTCAGGTCAAATTCCAGGCTGGAATTGTTGAATTGGCACAGCAGTACCATTATCTTTAGTGTAGTTCAGTGCTGAACATTTATCATTCATTTGAAAATGGTAGCCTCAACCTCAATTAACTGCAACAGCTCAGTGTTTGGCTCCTAGCTAAGCATCTATTTCTACAGGCCTTGCTTCACAAGGTAGAAGTGTTGGCAAGTGAATTGTAAATGTGTCTGTATGTCTGTTCCAGGGTTGTGGTTGGGCGTAGAGCTGGACAAGCCCAGTGGTAAGAATGACGGCTGTGTTGGGGGCATCAGGTACTTCAGCTGCCCGCCCAAACACGGTGTGTTTGCCCCTCCCTCACGGGTTCAGAGGTCAGTGCCAGCCCATTTAAAGTAGACTGTTTTGGTCTCCATCGCTATTTGTTTGCGCGCCAAGGGCCACCTGAATGCAAACAAAACCAGATCTGTCTAACATGTGTGGTAATGGATCCCTTCAATATCTTGAGCAAGATTCAACATCTAGCTTTGAATACCAGCTGCGTGTGTGGAGACCGTGGCTGGAGGTGGTATTTCATTGCCTTCATCAATAATTGTGGCGCCGCTAATGAGCTGCTTTGACAGTGTCATTTGTGGGACTGGTGACATATTTGATTTTGCCCTCTGTGCAGCAAATAGCCTGCTTTGTATTGGTGACGTATGAATCAGAATACTCAGTCAGAAGGCCTTAAGGCTTTTCCCAGCATTTCCTTTAATATTTCATGTGACACCTACTAATTAACCACACCCACAGTGCCTGATCATATAAATTATGGATAATGAATATGTATATATAATTTTCTAAAACTATTTGGTGTACCAGATGTATAGAAGGTTATATCAGAAGATTGTTTTCCAAAAATTGCAAGAAAATCTCTACATTTACTTTTTGTAAATTATTGTTTATGTACATTTGTGCATTTCACCCTATTAATTACTTTGCAATATCATTTTTTTTTCTGAGCAACTAAATGCTTGCATTTTCTACAGACGGGATTGTTGAATTAAATGATTATTATAAGATGAGTTTGGGTTGCTTTCACATAATGAAGGATGATGCTATTACTGCTGTAAATTGTAGATGCAAAAACATATAAATTTGCATGAAATAGCTTTCATTTATCAACTAAGCTAAAATCACTATATGCCTTTCTTCAACAACTATTTAATTGTATTTTTGTAACAAATGTAATGATTTAAAATATGTTACAATGTGAAAAAAGTTCAAAAGTTGCCTGTCATTTATTATCCTAGTATTTATTTACACAGTGACACAAAGAAAGGTAATTCTTAATAATAATAAGTATATAAATCAAATTAATTGCATCAATCAATGAATGTAATTAAAACACTGCTAATATGAATTTAAACTGGAAAAATTATGATTTACATGCACTGAGCTGGAGAGTGGTACCATTTTATTTGTAAGCCCTTGCCAGAAGCTGGACATCCTGCCAAGTTTGCACAGCAAGTACATCTTTTGTGAACCACTCCCAGGCGGGTAGCCTTGTTGACCCATTAAAATAGTACAGGAACAAAGACGATCTCCACCAGAGGCCCTATTATTTCTTCACATGAATCGGGCATGCACTCTACCCTACTGCACCAGACCATATGTTGATTCACCAGCAGAGCGAAGTGCCAAGCTGGTTATTTTTGGAGATCACTTAATCCTTAGGATATGAAAAAGCATTGTCTGACATACATATTCAGCAGACACTTAGCAGTGAGAGAGATCACATTATTTAATTGTATTTATTTTAGTGCTCTATGCTTTCTATTCAAGCCAAAATATACTGACCTTTTTATGTTGTGTAATAAAACACCTTTAATGTGTGATTTAAGTGAATGACAGTATATTACTTCCAGTTTAGCCCATAGCAAATGCATTTGTGGCTAGACAAGAATAACACGAGGTGACCAAGCTCGTCCACGGTTTTATGAGCTACTGGTCAAATGTTTATATTTGCACTTTACATTTACAGTATACACTGTTTTCTTCACACACATATTGATGCAAACACACACTTGAACTGTAGTGCAGTGGTTGCTGCAGTGAAGCCATGCTCCTGAAGAGAAGACAGCCCCCCTATGCTTGTACTGTCCCATCGTGTTGATAATATATTTTCTTATTATTAGGGGCTGGGCACATGTCTTCCCTTTAATGGAGGATCTCTCACTCTATCCAGCTAGGGCTGCCATCCCCTGTCCACCTGTCAGCAACTCTCAGGGCCCATTAGGAAAACAAACAGTGTGCGCGCGCGCACACACACACACACCTTACTCCTTAGCAAACAAGATGAAAGTGTTTCTCTTTTATTTTTTTCCCCCGGCTTTTGCTCATTTCTCCATGTCAGCTGCCTTTTTCCCCGTAATGGCTTTCAGATCCCCACCGTTATCAAAGCTGCAGAGCAGCTTAAAACATCACTAAGCTTGGACAGCTGCTGTGGGCGCCAGCAGTAGAAATGACTGTTATTTAGCTTCCCACCGTTGTATTCCTCATCAGACGAGGCGGGTCCTTAAATGCTGGCTCGGCGCATTCTCCTTCAACTGTGTGTGAAGCTCAGAAATATTAAACAAATCCATCTGTGATTAATGAATGTGGAGAGCGGCTGTTATTCCAATTAATTTATTTCCCTCCCCGCGAACCCGTTCAGAAGTTCAGAGGTGAAATGGGATTGACCATTTCTCCCGGGTAACAGTAAATGTCAGCAGACCTCAGTCTTTTTCTTTTTTTGGTTTTTGTTTTATTAAGTTTTATGCTGTGTTGGGTTGACTCGCATTTTAAGATCACACGAGATATGTAAAGGTTATGTGCATACATCAGCAGGATGTGCTTACTGACTGTGTGTGTGTGTGTGTGTGCGCGTGGTTTTTAAAACCTCTCTTTATTGGCAGGATTCATGGGTCAGTTGATTGTCTCTCAGAGCTGTCTTCGTCACGTCTCAATCGTCCCATCAGCGGTAGGCTATCTGCTTCTCATGACATGCTATGTATTGGATGGTCTGAAATGTGGCACATATGACCAGCTGTTAGTAGCTACATGTAGGAGCATCATATATCCTCATATATCCCATCACGGCTAAAAGTTGATTTGTGTTTATTTAGCATGTTTGTGTCAAGGAGTAGTTCAGTCCATGTTATTGGGGAAACATAACTGTATTAGTACTAGTGTTCTGCAAGTATTGTTATACTATAAAATTCTATTTTTCTCAAATCAATTTTTCAGTATGATTTAAAATGATAATCACATTAGTTCTTGCTCATGGACGCTCGAGCCAAGTGGTCCCCCGTTAAGGTTGTCAGGCATCCCTAGGGGGGGGGGGGTCTCTAAGTGTCTTCTATGTTGCCAACGATCAGCATGTCCTGCGCATCACATTACCGCCCACGTCTTGCCTTGACATGCACTTGCGGTGGTGCGTGTGTTCATGACGCTAGCTCTCTCTCCGTGACCCTGCAGGGACGATCAGGCGGAGCTTCAGTACATCCACAGCCATCGCCAGCCAGAAGGAAACCAGTAGAAGAAGCCCCCTTAACAGGTGACTGTCTCCCCATTCTCCCTCTCTCTCTCTTTCTCTCTCTCTCTCTCTCTCTGCTTTTCACATTCATGCTAATCCCCGCAGTACTGGCAGAATCGATACTGATAAGAGCCAACCGCACTAGTCAGCGAAAATGCGCTTTAGTTAAACGTCCGACGCATGATTATGGTTATAATGGGAGCAGACAGGGACTGCCCCACACACTCCACTGCGTCTCCCACTTACTCCCCTATATGTCCTATTGCAACACATACCGTTACCCATAAATCTCAGCTCACCCTCCTGACTTCACCCTTCCGTGTGTTCTCCCTCCCGTGCACGAACCCGCCGCCAACAAAAGGTGCAATTCGCACCCTCAGCGCCGCCGCTGGAGCACCCTCAGTAGCAGTGGCACCAGCGGGGGCGGGGCCCACCGGGGCCCCTCCCCCAGCCCAGGCCCCGCTCCTGGCCTCGAGGGTCAAGCACGCCTGCACCCGGGCATGCAGGTGTTACTGAACAGCGCCAACGAGATGGCGCTGATCCGATACCTGGGCGAGGCGGACTTTGCGCCGGGCCTGTGGCTGGGGCTGGAGCTGCGCGGGCCCCGCGGCAAGAACGACGGCTCGGTTGGGGGCCGCCGCTACTTCAGCTGCCGGCCTGGCCACGGCGTGCTGGTGAGGCCCAGCCGAGTCACGTACCGCGGCATCAACGGGTCACGTCTGCTCACTGAGAATGGATGAGGCCGCGGAGGAGGAGGAACACTATGAAGAGATGGCCTATCGAAACGCTCAATGGGCCATCAGTTAATCTGGGGTCATGTTTTTTATTTATTTCCCCATGGTCATTAAAGCACACAATTGCAATTAGCCATGGAGGGTAAAATCACTGCATTTCTAATTGCTCATTTTGAATTTAAAATTGTGATTGCCGATTAGTGCTCTGGCCTCTCTAGTGTTTATCTCCTGCTCTATTAGTTTGTCTTTTGTGTAAAAATGTGTGTGTTTGTTTGTTATTTTCAAGCAGCAATGTTCCCACCTATGTTTTCATTCTGTGCGTCTCCATTAATTCATATTTATTATAGGAATTCAAAAGAAGCTCTTAAATTATACCTTGAAGCATTCAATGATAAATCTTGGTTGTGCAGCGTCGATTAATATTTAAGACACTTAACTGATTGTCAGAACTTGTTGACATGGACTTGTCAGAAGAGAGTAGAGTTCTGTGTTCATTTTAAATAAATTACATTGAATTAATCACATCTAGAGATTGAGTTCAGTAGCCATGTAGCCTATTTTAACTATAAATATGGGACAATGTGCAAATGCGGTATTGACAAGGACTTTGTAAGGTGTGAAAATGCATTTCCCAGAGTACAGTACATCTTGGCGTATAGCTTATAACAATCTGAATTAAAGTCATATCTTTAAGAGTCGCTGCAAAATGAAGATGTAACTTGTTTGGATTCAATTCTGCTCAGTGATTGGTACAATTATCAAGTCAGTGGTGCATATCAGGGTTATCATGTTCCAACATACCTTTCCACTGATGAGCCAGTCATTTAATCTCTATCACACATCAGATTCAGCACTAGCAGAAAGAGATGGCTGCAGTGATGTTATGGACACGCTCCATTCATTTAGCTTACCAAATAAATGGATATGACAGTATTTTATTGAAAGCTTTATAAAAACAAGAGAAAACGTGATCATCCTGAAGTTTTGAGAGGAGAGTTTAACTATTGATTTAGAGCCGTCTGGGCAAGACAGGAGAGAACGGGCTATCGATTTATGCATGTAGTCAACAGGCCCGCTCCTCAAACAAAACATCCATGCAGTGTCTAATTAGGAGATGTAGACCACAACAGAAGCCCTTGAAGTCCATGTGGAATCTCCAATGTGCTTCTCTCATTGATCTTTCTGGTCCCATGGTTAAGTGAAAGAGCCGCCCTCTGCTTTCAAGCCACGGAAGCTTGGAATCTTGTCAAACCTGGCATCACTGTCACACTGGCAAACTTGATTTGTCTTATTGGATTCTCCTTTTAATGGACACGTCTTGTTTTTAGCTTTCAATTTCTATACTTGTTACTCAGTTTAACTGAGATCCGCCTGGTATTAAACAATGACTGGTCTCAAATGCCACAGTTTATGGGAGTCATTGGTAATTTGTTTGTGTGAATATAGGCCTACGATCGTGTTTATTCCTGAATTACTGGTTTGCAATCAATTTTGTGCTTGGCAAATGAAGTTTTGGATGTAATGCATTTACACATGCTGTACAAAAATTTGTAACATACAAAATAAATAATTCTATATTCTAATTTCCATAAACCTTTTTTGTGCCTTTATTCTAATGTGGGTGGACTTACACAAATATATTTTGACAGAATAATTTTTGTGGACTGTATGATGCTGCTGATGTTGTATCTTGTGTACAAATGTATGTGCATAATCTCACAAATCCCCTGAATAAATAGAAAGCATGTTTGTTTACAGCTAATGGCTAACTCACCTTTGCACAACACAAATCGGGGATACTGTAATAAATCCAACATTAATTGAGCTCACAAAGCCACTTACTTTAACAGGACAGTACTAACATAAATATGGAAATATATCTTGAAATATGAGTTTGATTGACAATACAAATGTAATGGAGTCTAAATGTGGGTTCCTGATGTTCTCACACACTTATTTTACATTCATAATAAGGCCTCAGGCACAACTGGTGTGTTAAAACAGACTAAAAGATACTCCACACCCTCACGCCAGTAAGATGATTATACACAGTCAGTTTGACATGCACATATGTAGACAGGTCAAACAGTGCATGGTGCAAAATACAAATCTTTTTTACGACATCATGTGTCATAAAAACGTCACGACTTTCTACCTTATCATCCCACATACCATAATCTTGTAATCCCTTATACCCGTCTTGATCAAAGTGGGGATTGTGAATGGTGAACGTGTGTGGTAATCAGTGACTAAGAATCACTTAATATTTGTAGAATAAAGTGTCATATTAGACTGAATGTTCATGGTTAAAACATTGTGCCGCCTTCAGTAGTTAATATAATACATGGCAGCTTGACACAAGCCAGTCATTATATAGTAATTTATTAATTTCGGTGAATGTCATCTGAAGGGCAAATTACATTTTTTACCAGAGTTATAATACAGTACTTTATAATTACAACATTTTTACAGGTTCAGGTTTCTTTTACACACAAAAATAATAAAATGAGTTGTGAATGGAACACAATGCATTTAACAAAGGTGCTGGAGATGAAGCAAAAAAATGTACTATTTCTTAGACATCTCTAGAATTGATCTTACCCGGGCCCGCAACAATGTTCTTGTCTTCATCAATCACAGCCTTTTTGACCTTTTTGTGTTTGTGACCTGCCTTTGACTGCTTGTCAAAAACAAGGCAAGCAAGCAACAAACAGTTAGACAATGTCACACACTTGCAGTATATGCTGTCATTAATAGATACTTAAACTATCCGAGTGTAACAAGTGCAAATGTATGAATGGTGTACTTTACTGATCCTGTGAATTCATCCCCATATGGATAACAAGCACTTTGTACTTCACTATTTGAACTTTGCACCAGTCTTTTCAAGTCATTCTATATTATAAAATATGCTAATTCTGGAATAGAGAGATCACAATTTAAAGGCAAATATGTATTCAGTAGTTTTCAGCACCTTACATTCTCAATCTTCCTGCACATTTAATGAATTAATAATGGATATTGAAAATGCCCCCAAGTAAAAAAAACGCCTTTTCATGTTTAAATAAGGGAGTGAATGTAATTTGATTTGTTATAGTGGCCATTAGTTATTCAAATATTCAGGTAAAAAGGGAGGAAACTCACTTGAATGTAGCTAGGAGGGTTTTAGCTTAATTCCTTTTTTATGGTTAACTCACAGACTTCTCAGAAATATTATATCTAGTGTTACAGAAGTGTAATTGTTCCTTTAAGGAACTGCTTTAAGTATTATCTGATAATTGTATAGTTTAAAATCAAATTTATAAAAAATAAAAATTATTAAAAAATAAAATGTAACTAATGTAAAATACATTTGTTGTTGGCCTTAAAGAAGCATGTTCATTAATAATTAATATTACCTTAATTATAAAAAAAACATGTAATAAATAGACAGGCAAGCAAACAAAACATGTTCCAAATATATTTTGTGTTCAACGTCAAAATGTATTTGTATCCAGTGTATTTTCTGAACCACTTGAAAAACAGTCAACAAGTTACAGAATTTATGACATGAAATCCCAACAGAAATTAATTTTAAAAAAGTGAAGACTTCACCAGAAACAACAGCCACATGGCAGACAACCAGACAGAACTTAGCAAGTGCTACAGTCAAACATTTGACTAAAATATATTAATGAGTCATAATTCTGCTAAAATATAGAAATGTCAATACTTTCTTCTTTAGACATCCATGGCAGTTCTTCAACACGTGGAAATAAACACTCCCCCATGGTTACTACTAGATGGAAAGTTCTCCTCACATTATACTGTATTATCTGTATTTTCTCTGGTTAAATCCCTTCTTAGCTTTCGCTCTCACTTATATCCCATCCAGAGTTGAAAAAATACTTTTTTTTTACTCTTATCAATCCTATACACTACATAGAGCTTGCATTGCAAGTTTCTGCAGAGTTCTCCCATGTGCTTTAGCATACATTGGTGAATTCAAGGAACCTCAGAGGTGTTTATGGGTTGAACCTGCTTCTTCCCAGTCCGAGTGAAAGCAAGAGCGCTGAAGGGTAACGGGCGTGGCGTTACCTGGTCAGACACAGTGTGTCCACCCTGTGCTTCCTGTCGAAAAAAGGAAGTGGTTAGGGGCTGGGGGAAGGGGTGCGCGTCTAAGCTAAAGCACGGTGGCGTTGTGGCCCTCCATCCTGGGCAACCGAGGGTCTTGCACCGTCCCCATGGTCACCAGCAGCGGGCGGCTGTCCTCGGCCGTGGCGGCACGACCCAGGGGCGTGGACGAAGGAACAGACGCCCCCCTCTGGAGGGGTCCTGAGGAGGAGGAAGGAGCGGGTGGGGGAGGAGGGTCCTGGTGGCTGTGGCCGACGTTACCACAGGGGAAGCGCCGCAGTCTGTAGACAGGCACCGGGGGCAGGGCGGCCGAGTCTAGGAGCAGGGGAGACTGGGCGGCGGTGGCCAGAGGAGGGGGCGGGGGCAGCAGGGGTCTGCAGAGTCCCTGCTGCTGGTGGTGGTGGTGGTGGAGGAGCTGGAGGCGCTGCTGCTGCTGCAGGTGGAACTGGTGGTGCTGGAGGCCCAGAGCCTCCGCTACCGTGCGGCCCAGGTGCTCCTGCCCCTCGCTGGGGGCACGCCCGCTGACCACGCCCCCACTGGCCCCTCCTCCCTGTCTCTGTTGTTGTTGTTGTTGTTGATGTTGATGTTGTTGCTGTTGCTTCCTCTGCTGCTGCTGCAGGAACCAGGAGCCGTACGTGGGGTTCCACAGGGTGGTGGTCTTCCCGCCGCGGCCCTCCTTCTCCGAGGCGTGGCCTTGAGTAAAGGCCAGGTTGACGTGGCCCCCGTCAGCGGGCCCGGGCGTGCCGCTGCCTGTGGCGGAGGGCAGGGTGGTGGGAGTGGTGGTGGAGGATGTGGGGGGGGCGCTGAGGGTCTGCAGGTGGGGCTGCTGGTGGGGGCACGTCGCTGGGTGCTGGGCGGAAGCCGGGGCCTTGCTCTCGGGCGGGGCTCCCGGCTCGCCGCCCCGCCGCTGCTCCTCCTCCCCACCGGGGTAGGACGGGGGCAGGGTCGGGGGTGGGGGCTCTCCATCCGCCTGCTGAGCGCTCGCCGACAGTGAAGGCTCCGCAGGGTCGTCGGGGCGCGTGGCTACCCGCTCCTCCTCCTCCACGACCGGCCCGTACTCCACAGGCAGCGGCACGGTCACCACGTCGGGGTCCTGCGAGGTTACAACAAACGGCACGGTTGGATTCCTACAAGGCGTTAGCTTCCTATCTTTCACTTTGAGCTAGCTGCCTTAGCTAATATTTTTTTGTAACTTAGGGTTATGGTTAAAAGTTTCTTTGTGTTTATTACATTCAATACATTTTTTGCATACGTTGAAATCAACAATGATTGTTTGTTATTTCTCTTTGAGCGGTGTTCTTGGTCCGTGTTTCATGTGTGAGTACATATGTGTGGCAAAAAGAAGTTGGTCAAAAAGAGAGGAGCCTCAAGTCAAATGAAGAACTGCTGTGCTAAGCTACCTGTAAGCAGTAGTCAATCCTCTCCAAGATAGTTGAGAAGTTAGGCCGGTCCTCAGGCTGGTGCTGCCAGCTCTGAGTCATGATACGGTACCTGAAACACACATGCAATAAGTTGTATGATTTTCTCAGTTATTACACACATTTTGAATAATAAACTCAATGTCTTCGCCTGGCACAGCACTCACTGCAACTCTTTCTAAATTATACCTATTAGTTGTTTTGATGAAGTGGAATTTCGTTTACCCTCCCGCCACTGAATAATGGTGCTAGATAATTAATGTCAGTTGAAAAAATGCAGCTAATGGTGAGGTATAATCAAATAGAAAGTCATTTATTAAATTGCTCGGCTGGCATTCACAGAATTTGCTGTTTTTTAAGTAATTTCTAAGTCCTGTTGTGAAACTGCTTAGCAACTTGAGATAGCACCACAAAGGAGTGTATATAAAATGTCTATTTTCTAAAAGAAAACCATATTTGCAAGGAAAGCTATTGTGTCTGTCTGGAAAGCAATGGTAATCTGCAAGATGTGGAAGAGGTCAGTGAAATAGAGATGCTCTGTCATGATCCAGGAAATCAGAGAGAAGCTAGACAGGCGTGAATAGCACAGTGTGTGCTAAAACAAAAAGCCTTTGAGATGCGGTTTGTATTATTCACTGAGAGACGGCATACAGTACATGAGATTCTGAAAAAAGGACTATGTGGAACTAGTTTACACACTTGATTTGGGATCCCAGTGGACATTCCTGGGAATAACACATGACTATTATTACACATTAAAATGACTCATGGTTTGCATTAAAGCACATTGAGTGCAGAAACTGACAATACAAAAAAAGTAAAAGTTTGCAAAGTATTCCCTGTAGTTCCTTGGCTATCCTGTCATATGTGAGCCTGTTGTGGTTCTCCCAATTCAGTTCATAACAAATACGACAAGGTAGAGGATTAAGGTATTAAGGATAAAGATAAGGATTAAGTATGTTAGTACATCTCCACTTGATAATAATAATAATAATTATCATCATATCTTAACATACACTGGTCCAGGGCAGTTTTTCGGAGGGTCCATCCTTCCTCCATTGGTCACAAACTCCAAGACCTCCTGGTTACTGCGGCTTGGATATGGCATATAGCCTAAAGAGAAGATCTCCCACAGCAGGACCCCAAATGACCTGGAGAAGGACACAAGCGTTAGAGAGAGAGTGAAAGAGAGAGAGCACACAGCAGAACTCCGTGATAAGCCTGTGATATACTAGCTTTTAACTACACAAGCGCACGCAAGATGAATACCACAGCAGTCTCTGAACAAAGGAGAACAATAATGTTGTGAAGTTTCAAAGAGAGGCTGTAATTATGACCATCTATATTATATCTCCATGCCGCTACACATTTTGACATGTTGATTGTTGTGGAAATTCGGAGGTAGTCAAGGAAAATATTCCAGTTTCAGCCAGGGATGATTCAGCCCGGCTCTGCCCCCTAGTGGATATACTTGAAATCCTCCAAGTAAATACGCATGGAGAGCATGAGAACAACGCGTTTCACGATGCAGCCGATTGTCTACTCGTACAAAAGCAAGTATATCGGGGCTTATAAAGTACGCAGTGGAGTAATGTTGCCAATGCTGCTTGTGTATATTTCACATAAATGAGCCTTAAGAGGGAAGGCGGGGGAGAGATAGAGAGAGAAATGTCCTCTATGAAGGCTTCAGGGGGTATCCACTTATCTGAGGGCTACCTGCCCTCTAGCTTTGGCAATACTGTTGTAATAACTGTCATGCTAATAAAGCTAAGCTTGAATTGAATTGAATTGAATTGAGAGAGAGATGGAGGGAGAGAGAGAGGGAGAGCACAGCAGAACTCCAAATGACCTGGCATAGAACACATTGAGAGAGAGAGAGGGAGAGAGACAGACAGAGAGACACACAGACAGATAGAGAGAGCGAGAGAGCACACAGCTCTTACATCAGACAGCCATAACAGATCAGATCCATCCAGCTGGAGCTGAGCTGAAGACAGGACGGGCTGACGGACAGAGACGTCAGGACATGAAAGGCAAGGTGCCAGGCAGGGCCGTGGCGGAGGTGGAGGGGGGCTCTGAGGGACGTGTGGGGGACGGAGGTGGGCACAGGGCAGGCTGAGAGGGCAGGCGGCGGTGGAATTAGAGAGTTCATACTACAGGGAGCTGTGCTCTGTGTCGGCGTGCACCAGGAGCACTCACCATGTGTCTGTCTTGGATGTGAAGATGCCCTCCATGAAGGCTTCAGGGGGCATCCACTTGACAGGCAGCATCGCACGGCCACCCTTCCTGTAGTAACTGGCCCTGTACACACACACACACGCACTTACTGCATTTAGCAGATGCGTTTTTCCAAAGCGACGTATTAGTGAACAGCTCAGACACCATCAGTTGTAAGCGGACAGCGTTCTGTTATCAGGGCTATCACACTACCAATAGGCCTATATAATTCATTCTTCAAATATAATTGCACGCGCACGTACACACATGCAATTTTTTTGAGTGAGAAGGATATGTAGGTACAAATCTATGGGGGAAACAGAAATAGATAGAAAAAACTGTTGAACAAAGAAAAAGTAGAAACACAGCGTGAGAGTCCACAGAGGTGTTGCCATGGCGATGTCACAGCAGAGGCTTGATAAAAAAAGAAAATAAACCTTGCTGTCTGCATTTAATTCACTATTTGACGCCGGATTTATCAGCACACAACCCAGTAATGCTTTCACCACCCTACACATGGCCGTCCGAGAACCCTTTAAGAACTCACTATCTGGACGGGAGAAAATACGTTTCTTTCTTCTTTTTTTTTTTTTTTGCCTGAGTGAAACTGAGTCATTTCTTTAAGCTGTTTCACAGTTGCTTCGAAGGAGAATTTGTCTGATGTGTGAGCATTATCTGATGATGGCTACCGATAACAGCCTCAGCCCAGTTCATCTATCCTGCTCGTGGGGCGTGGTGTGAAGACCAAAATGAATGTGCCACCGCTAAGGTTCCTCTTATTGGTGTCCATGCCAAGTCCACAAAATGGACTTAGCCAAATGGGTTGGGTCCACCATTGTGTTGTGCAACACACTGGCTACTACATGTAGCATTTGGACTCCCTACTGAGGAGAACATTTATTTTCTTTTGGGATAGTTCTATCCTTCGTCGTGACAGTAATTCATGTAATTTCCTAAGAAATACAGTAATTCTTATAATTAATATCAGTCAATTGATAAACAACAGAAAGACAAACAAATGGCACATTTTGTCGCTTAACTTTGTGGGACATTTATTAATTACCATTAAGTTATTAAGCAGATGCTTTTAGCCAAAGTGACACGCCGGGAGTACAATGCAATTAGTATTAATGAGCAGGTGGGTCATTCTCAGGAAACCATTAACATACCATGGCAGTAATGATTTTAAATATAAAACTACTAATTTAGTAATATAACTCAATATCCTAATAAAGATAATTGTGTTATCAACCTTGAACAAATAATATTTTAAACATAGGAATTCATTATCTTTGTTTTTTTATTGCATTTTATGCTGAAATTCTCATTACCGCAATGTGTCCAGCACTGTCTGAGTGTATGTTATATTCTAATTTAAACAACGTAAAATGGAAATATTATGAAAAAAAGAATGTTCTACTAGATGTTTAAAATGACATAAAAACTGTTAACTGAAGCTACATGTATAATATTAATGGAAAGATAATTGAAAAATGAAGTGTCCGTGATTTATGTTTTCATCCTCCGCAATGTTTCTGAAGGACGGTTAACACACATACAGAGAATTTTAAATAAAGTTTGATTTTGAATGTAGCAGACACATCTTCCAGTATTGCCTTGATGGCTACCAGGTAAGCAGATACATTTACATCTCTCCAGTTAAGTTAAACATTATCTTGCCAGACTGTGTACACGACAGTGTTGATTATCATTACCGATACAGGTAATTTTCCACATTTAGAAAAATGTTAGATTCAAATTTTCTATGAAAATAGACTTCATTAATGTCTAATTATCCACATTGAGTAAATATTTGCTTAGTCATCATGGCTTAGCACTAGTAGTTAGGCATCTTACTCAATGATGTTTCTAGGTCAAACATGTTCAAACCCATGACCTTACAGCTGGATGTCGACCACAGTAACCAGTAGAAATGACAGCAAATAAGCCAAAATATAGTAGTTGTAAACTGATCATAGGATGTCCTCTTAATCTTATATACAATAGCCGAACATTCCAGTTGAGCACAATATGAAGCCATTGCACCACTTTTATGTGAATGCACAGTGCACACATGCAGTAGTCCTGTCTCTTTAAAGTGCTGCTATATGACTTTCTGCCACTAGGTGTCACTAGCATCTCATATCAAAAGCTTTGTAGGCCTCACATACACAAACACAATGGGCACTATTTTAACTATCTAAGCGCACAGTCTAAAGCGCAAGGCACAAATTGGATGTAAGTCGTGTCCAAATCCACGTTTGCTGTTTTAACGGCAGATAAACGGTCAGAGCGCCGGGGCATGGTTCCAAAGGGTTGGACTTACTCTCTTCATTATTCATGGGTGTGTTTTGGGCGTAACATACGATAAACCAATCAGAGGGTCATCTCCCATCCCTTTAAGCTTGCATCATAGGTGGATTTATATTATATCGGCGGGTTTGTCAAAGCGCTGGAGGAGACCATCTAGGCACTAGAGAGATTCCTAAAATATGTTTATGTAGGTTACACACTAATGATATTTCACATTGTACTCTATTCATTTTTTATCTTTTGCATAGGTGTGCACTTCTGCAGGTCCTTGTATGTGTAACAAGCAGAATGTACACATGTTGTCCACCTGCCATAGGCGATAATATATTGATAATGCTCCACACGCTGACTTTAGACCAGTTTAATTTACGCTGCCTCAAGATAGCAATGTGCTAGCAGCGCGCAAGACTAGACCTCATGTTTAGACCAACACACCCACGTGCATTTTCTATTGGCATTGGGCGGGAAAATTACATCTACGTCGGTCTGAAACTAGCAAAGACACTTGTGTTGCCACATTGCGCCGGGTGTAAGATAGGACCCAAACACACACACAGCTGGCTCGCTGGCTATATTAACAAAGAACAGAGGAGCTCTAATTTCAACACAGAGCGATTACATTATCTGATCAGGATACACTTATTCCACTATATATTCACATATAAAATATGTATTTGCTGCTATATTAATAAACCATTGCATAGAGCACAAAAAGGCTTAATGTTGTGTTTGGGTTCAACCAAAGTCCTTATACGCAAGTCTCGCCACTCGCAGCCATCTTTGAAACTCCCTGGGGAGTTATTTTAGGAAGAAGGTTCCAATGCAGTTCTGCATTCGATGTTTGGAGGGAGGAGGGCGACATTTAACCCTTGATGCAGACCAGAACGACCCAGCGTTCCATGCAAATCAATATGGAGGTACACATATTTCATCACAATATTGCCCATTATTTATTTCTGCGGGCGTTAATGAGTATGACTATTTAGAGTATTTAACATTAATCCCTAAGTACCTACAATCTATAACGGCATTTCTGCAGCAAATTATTTTGGGGTAAATTGACTCATGCATGGTAGATTTAGCTGTTTGGGCGCTGCTTACGTCAGCCCACAGAGCAAAATGTCTGGTGACACGCATACTTACGAGGCTAGAAGCGTTCCATTTTTGCTCCATTAAAATGCATTCCAATCTTTGTATAATGCTCTCTCTTATATTGTATTGCATCTCTTGTATAATTATTATTAAAACGTCTTACGTCAATGAAACCACATGATTGGTTAAATAGATTAATGCTTGGCAGTTATAAAACAGACAATTAGCTTTTTTGGATTATGTTATGTTATTATTTGGATATTTTCCTCCAACTGCCATATTTGCGTTTCAGAATTATATACCATATAGAGCGTAGCAGTTACCGCACTTTCTCGCCCGCCCACATAATTCATTTTGTCTATTCACATTTGGTAAAATCCTTATATAAAGAGTTTTAAGCCTGGAACCAAGCCACCCAGCTACAAGAACATGACCATAAACAATTTGATTCTGGGGCAAAAAATACTTAATTAAAATGGAAACAAGGCAATGGTACAAGACTGTGTACAATTCATTGTAATTGTAAAAGAACTGCGCATCCCATAACCCATTGCGAATCCCAGAATTATTTCCATGGTAACCGCGAGCACCAAACTTCTCAGTGTTTCGAACGGCTCAAAAGCGCCAAATAAAGCACGCGAGATTAGGATGGTATCACAAGGAAAGCCAGCTCCACCAATCAGAGATGTTACATTTTAGGATTGTGGGTACAGTAGTTATCTGTGACATTAAATCATGTTATCTTAAAACAAGGCTGTTTGGCTTGGTTCCAAGCTTAAAACACTTTATATAAGGATTTTCCTAAAAGTCAATGGAGAAAATGAATGAGAAATGTACTTCTGGAACCACACTGTTACGCTCTATAGAGCTCTATTCAAAACTCTCTAAGTGGCACGTCTCCTCTTTAGAGTGTCTCTGATTTAACTAATTTACAAGCATGGCATAACATGGCTAATACAGTACTCAATGAACGCCCCAGCCTAACAGCTGTACTTTAATGGTTATTATCAAGGTCATATGACACAGTATGGCAAACATAACAAACACATGCCACTCAGTTTCAGTAATGGAGTGGTGATGTTTATAGCATATTATTGTCTATTCTGGTTGCTTTCTGTCCATTTGTGATCCTGCCAAATGCCATTAGAATTACCAGCTGACCACTTTGAACTTGAGTAAATCTGCAATGCGGCCTGTTATCAAACCATTAGAAAGGAACAAAATACTGAAAGGGACGGAGGGGGGGCTGCCTGTAAAAGTTTACACTGATAAGGGCTGATAATCCTTCAATCGATTGCTAAAGCTATTTTTTAGCAGTGGGATTTATGGGAAGCATTTATTACTACTGCTAACACTGCCAACACAGGCTGAAAGCTGAGTTGGAGATTAGGGAGGCTTAAAAACAGGACCAGGCATTCAATAGCACACACCACGAATAGAGGTGCTTTTGTGTATACATCCCTGTACGCGTGTGTGTGTGTGTGTGTGTGTGTGTGTGTGTGTGTCAGTCCGCCCAAATGTGAATAGGAAGCAGTACGAGAGAGGGAGAAATTAGAGCAACAGGAGTCAGGAATAAAAGTATAAAAGTGACATGGAAAAGGCGTCTGTGCAGAAAAGAAAGGTAGGGGAACACACACGTTCACATGCATTGAGGGAGGCCATGTATATTAGTGTGCATGTTTGTGTTGGTAAATGTGTGTGTGTGTGTGTGTGTGTGGGTGTGCGTGTGTGTGCACGCGCGCCTGCATACACACATGCCTGCAGCCATGCCGTGTATAAACAGCTTACATTCTGACACACCTCATCGTTCCACAGGCCCCTGAGACATTGGAACAAAAATAACACACCCCTATCATCATCACAGCCACAACCTCCTCGCTAACTTATGGTAATGATCATAACAATGGAACAAAGAAGAAAAAATATCCCCATTGCCAGCGCCATAACTCCTGGCTGAGAGATTAAGATGTACAAGATTTAAAAAGAAATCACAGCAGGACACCTGCAAACTGACATCAGCAATTAAGTCCAACCCCCCGCTAATGTGACGCTGGATCCCTGGATGATCTGGGAGTGCCTTGAATCCCGTGAACAGGAGTGCACAGAAGGAATATGGCAGGCACACAGTTTGCAGGGCGGTAGTGATGTGATAAATGCATGGGCATGGCAATGTATGGAGAGGACATACCATACACGTTTGGCAGTAAGAGAAGGATAGTGGTAAGTTATAAATTAGATGTCATGTGGTAATTATGTACGTTCAAAGGGTAGCTATAGTTAAACATTAGTTGGAATGAGTGGTGGGGACCAAGCATATTAGCCCTTCTCTAAATAATTAGAACATTATTACAAGATTTGTTACTGAGAAGCAACTTCTGTAGCCTAACTAGTCAACTACTCTACAGTATTATCCTTTCCTTTCTCTTTTTGGGAGCATTACTTAAGTTCCTGGACCACATCATGCCTGTGGCTCTTAAACTACAGCTGATATCTGAGGGGGTATTTACAATAGAGCTTTTGGTGCGCACCCGAGTTCACTTGAGCCGCTAGTCCGGTTCAGTTTGTTGATGTGAATGCTCTCTTCCAAACTTGGGTGCCCACCCGGGACTGGACCCGGGTCCTCCAGAAAGCAGAGGTCTCGGGTACGGTTCATTCAAACTCCAGTGCGGTTCACTCTGGTGTGAACGCTATCCGATCTTGGGTGCGCTAAAAACAGGAAGTAAACAGTCCTGCTGTTGATGACTTGTTCAACAGTTTGTTAAGCGGTTGTATGAAATTATCGTGGAAAAACTGTGCTCAACAAAGGAAGTGTCCTTTTTACAGTACAATTATGTCCTAAAACAAACTCGTCCAAATCAATTTCTACAATGTGATAGAAATGGTCCTGTGATGTCTGTCGGCTGGCTATGTAGTTCAGGCAACTTAAGATAAACGTTCGGTGATATGTTGACTTAACGGACCCGGGTTCACAGCCATACATGTAATGTGAAAACGGCGGCAGGGGGGGCTAATCGCACTCGAGTCCGGTCTGGACTGAAAACGGACCAAGTGTGAATGCGCCCTGAGAGTCCAATAGCACTCAATAGTAATGTTATTTATATGGATTGCTATGTACAACGTATTGTTGCATAATGCTGTTACATAATTCTGTTGCATAATTCTTTGCGTGTGTACGCACGCACGCACGCACACACACACACATCCAGACACACACACGATTATAATTTCAATTAAGAAATAATGTAATTAATATTACTCCTCTCTCAGCAACCTACTTCATCCTGCACTGCTCATTATGAGGAAGCAGACCTAGGCTACTGTACCACCGCAGCAGTCCAACAGCGCCCTACAGCAGTAGCAGCTACTCATCACTGTGATTGTATCAGACCACCCTGCACTTTGGCCAAGCGTCTTGAAGTGTTGCTGAATGCTGAATGCTGTGCAATTGTGAGGAAAGGAGCTGTTCACATCAGCGCTATTAGACGTGGAAGAAGCAAGCACTCATAGGTAGTCATCATATTACGTGTCATATAAAACTAGGTTTGTTCCTCTATTACTCGAATACATTTCATGTTTTCACACATTGTAGATTTTTCATTCATTTCTTGTAAATAATGCTACTTCATACACACCTTGTTTTATTTTATTCAAAACAAATGCATCAATTTCTGTTACTGTACAGTTGAATAAGCCCTTACTGTAATGTAAAGTACAGTAGTATATTCTCTTGTTGCCGGTGATGTGTGTGTGTGTGTGTGTGTGTGTGTGGTGGGGCTTGGGTCTAAAGGGCCCCATTAACCTTTTTGCCTTGGGCTTCCCTGTCGCCCTTGCATGGCCGCTGCCTGTGACTCTACAGCAGGACAGTCCAGTGTGACGCTCTGACACGTTTTGGACACGTTTTCTCTGCTCTCGTGAAAGACGTAGGCAATGTCCCGGTTAGAACGGGGCTCTGTTTAAATGTCTCCATCTGGAATAGCGGTGGCTCTATTAAGAAAACCACAGCTGAGAATGATGGGATGCAGAAGGCGTTACAGCCAAGTTGATGTGAATGCAAGATGAGCGTACTGCATCGGCATCCGTGTCACTTTGGAGTGAAGCGGCCATTTGCTTACGTCACATGTGTTTTGACTCACACTTATATGCAGTGCAACGAACACATCAGGAATAGTGTGACGATGTCTTTGGAAACCAACCTGTAAATGTCTCGGGCCATCCCAAAGTCTCCGATCTTGGCCACCCTGCCGGGTCCCTTGCAGGTCAGAAGGCAGTTTCGAGCCGCAATGTCTCTGAAAAGGACAGGGGGGTATACAGACGTTGTCACTGGTAGGGTTCTGTCAACACAACGCACCTTCAAGATTTGATCCTGCATTGTACTGCCGTAGGAAGTCAAATGTGTATAACCATAGGCCAACTCCCTATCTGTATTCCCATGGGGTTGGAATACACATTTATTTAGACCTCGTATCTTTACTAGTTTATTTTTTGTTTGTTTTTGTTTATTTTTATTTCAATTTGTTATGTTCTGCTTCTGTTATGTTAAAAAAAACTACACTCACTATAAACAGAAGATAGGGAAGGAGGGTGCATGGTGCTAGAGACATTTCTTTTTATATTCGTATTTGTATTCTGCTATATTTGTATTATTCTTGGAGAAAATGAAACAATTGTTCACGCTCCATGCACCTTTCCTGTCTGGAGAAAGTAATCTATGCTAGGACTCTATTGATGGTGCACACATCAGCATCTCAGTGCCTATGAGTTATCTTTGGCAAAGCATAGCCTCATAACACACCTCAACACCTCGACCAGTGACCTCTCCACCTCCTAGTTTTTTATTTTTTCTTCTATTGTTCTCAAAAATAAAAATAAAAATAAATTCTGCTATTATGTACAAGGCACTTTATTATTTAGGCCATTAGGAATTTGTTTGATGATTGAATCTGTGATTGAATGAATATTTTGACATAGTCATAATGATGCTTTAACTATTCGTTTTAAATATTGGTTGCTTACAATTGCTGGTGTATGACCTGTCCAACTATTGTAAGTTGCATTGGATAAAAGCATGTGCCAAATGACTTAAATGTAAAATGTAAGCCATGACAACAGCACGAGAGCATCCATATGTAATGTATGTGGTGGCATGATATCATCACATACAGAGTCTAGTTCACATGATGGAGAGGGAGGCTAGTAATGTAAAAAGGGTCAAGGGCACAAGCTTTGTGGGTATTTGTACAGGGATTCACTGCATGGTTTCATGATTTGACTCCGTATTACTCCATATAAGCAATATATAATAATACAATACAATGTTTAAAATCCTGTAATTGTGGCCTTCCTACATGATGTCACTTACACTTGAGGGATAGGCTAGAACCATATGAAACATCTGTACTAGTACTGTAAATAACAGATACAAAACATGACAGTGAGGCTGCTTGATGATAGAGCCAGCTTTGCTACACCTGTTGTGTTAGTTAATGCACGACAACCCAGCATTCAGCAGTGGCAAGTCTTGGCCAGAGATATCCACCGTGACAATGTTTGGCTCTAAGCGACTTAGGGCCTCATGTAAACGTACGTACGTTAGCGAGCGCAACGGAAATGTGAGCGCAGATTGTGCTCTGTGCCATCGTGTTTTATGTTGGCTGTACTAAACTTGCAGCTGATCACGTAATCAGCGCTCTAAACTTGAAGTAAACATGAAGAGTAGTATGTTCCAGCCATATCCTCGCATTTTAGTGCCCAAATGCAATAGAACAGCAGACTCAGGTAATGAAGTTTAATGATCATGAAGACCTATTTATAAATAGCTACTTGTCTCTATGTATCAAACTTATAGATAACAGGGATATAATAATATGCAATAATTCTACCCCAAAATAATTATGTTTGGGTGACTATAACATTTAAAAGAAAGAAGTGAAATAAACATTTATTTTAACAACAAACAAGCAATCAAATCCTTCAGCGCGTCTCTCCGTGCCTGTGTCTTCATCTTGCTTAGATTATTCTTGCCGTTGCATGCTTCCTCTGTTCAAAGAAACACTCTAACTGGCATAACATCTGCTATTCAGAGGCGGAGAATGAATTTTCACTGCAAAATCGACTAGCGTTTTACATGGCAGTTTTCATACATTCAGAGGTATAGGTAATCACTCTCTCCTTAAGCATCTCCTCCAATTTGTTTGCGCAACACTCCCAATCTCCCCTCGACCCTCCTGTGAATGCTTGAATAGGAAAGCGCACCTTGTGATCCTGTGTTCCTTCAGCAGACAGAACAGCGTTTCAGCCATGTGCGTGCTGTTCGTACATACGATGTCATGTTTTTAGGTGCAAAGTGCAATGAAATTATGCCTAAAACAGGTGCTAACACGTTAGGACATGTGGCTCTTAGTCATGTGTGCAGTGTGTCCACACATGATGGTTGGCAAACTGGACTTTAGTAAGCAATGGTGACACAACTGGAAGGATTTAATAAGAGTTAAGTACAGCATTGCCATAATAATTATACATATTACGTATGAAGACGATTAATTGTGACATTTCATTTCAACTGAATATACAGTATGTCCACCGCGGTCAATATACAGAAGCCTTGCTGGATCAATAGCAGGACATCTCATTACATTTAAATGCTTGACCACACGGTCTGCTGTTCATTCTCATAATAGTGCACGCCAATCCAAATTCAATTATTTTCCACATATTAAGAAACAATAAATCGGTTTAGCGTAATCTTTTAAACGTTTCAGGAAGATTTAATTTCTATCTCACATATGCAGACAGTCACAAAGACACACACACACACACAGCAACCTCCCACACTCCAATCCATGCAAATTATTTGTTTTTGCTCGCTGGCTGTGTTAAAATGCAGCTGTAGCCCTATAGACAACAAGTCGAGGGACTCAAGGCGAGGTCACAGTGCGCTAGAATAGGGAAGTACATCACAGAGAAGCCACTGTTAGACGATGGCTAACTCATCTGATAGAGCTTATTTATACAGTTAATTTTAACTGCACCTTAAACCCCCATTTCACTGCAACAGATAGGAGACAATCTGTTATTAGCAGGCACTTTAATGCTTGATGTAGCATTAAACCGCCTCATTGTCCTAGGCCAGTGGGAAGGACTTAGCACCAGGTGGATGCACTTCCAATATGGAGTAATCGTTCTCTGCAATGAAGATGTGACCTTAATACTGCATCTTTATGTCGCCTGGCTGTCACATGTCTCTTGGCAAAACAACGCACAGCCAACATAAGTCACTTTCAAAGAGCATTAGCCTGGAATTTAACCTGCCGAAGCACTCTTTGACTTTCAGTAATACAAGCAGTTTAAAATGCAGTGTTACTCTATCAGTAATGTGCTGGTTATTTTTCTCCCCTCCCTCATGTACTGTACATGCCCTTTTCTCCACCCTGAGCAAACACAGTTAGAAAAAAAATAAAAACAAAATACAACGACTTGAAATTAGCTTCAAGGACAAGGTTAGGATGCATTTTAATATGGGGAAAGGGGGTGGGGGGGCATACAGAACTTCATCCAGCTCCAAGAAAAAATCTGCTGGCCATTAGGCAGATTGATGGGGCTTTACAGTGCCAACAAGCTTTAATAAGCCTCGTTTGTCATGAAACACTTCCCGGGAAGTCGACGAGGAGCACACAGTAAGAAGGGCCATATGACTTGTCTGGGTTTGACTGCATGGAGGAAAGTTGACCTTTTCCCTTATCACTTTTAAAGGACTTATCTTTTCTTATTTCATTATTTTTCCTTTTCATAGAAAATGCAGTTGTCTATTAATTTCAGGGAAAGAAGCCCTATTTGGAATCTTTAAACACATATTATGTTTTGCAAGAATGGAGCTGGAGGCTTGGATGAAGTGGCTCCATCTGACCATCTCATCTGCTAGCTCCAGTGCTATCATTCATAGTTTGATATTTCATACGTTCTGAGAAAGGTGACGGCTTGGAAAGGCCATATGGCCGGATTTACAGCATATTTCAATATTTGGAGCACATGGTATATCTTTAGGGCCACACCAGGACCTCTCGTTTAAACATGTACTCTATATGCATGCCCATATACTGTAGGTCTACATAGACTCAATCAACATGAATCTTTATCTAAATGCAAATGATGAATTCTGTATATTTATTTATGTAGGTACTTTTATGTGTCCTGCATAATTGACTTTTGTGGCATACACAATGTCACACACTAAATCCCTGGCCAGTATACGAAATACCAAACCATGTTAAAATGATTCTCAAAATCATCTCATGGGCCCCCCAAAAGGCATCTTGAGGCTCTGCAGTAGTCTCCTCATAGAGAGCACCAATGCTGTACCTGTGTATGAACTGGTTTTCCTCCAGGTACTGGCAGCCTCTGGCGATGTCCCGAGCCACGTTGAGCAGGTCCACCATAGACAGGCTGGACGGATGCTCCTATATCACGCAGCCCATCACACAGACACACAGAGGCCATCATTTAGCCAAGCGCACAAACAGGAAGCCATATTGGTGAATGTACGAGGACTCAGAAACTATAAACACAATGCAGACTCAACGAAATTGCATTTCCCCTTATGAATACTGAATGATTCATATTGGAATAGCAAGCGTACGCTATGCACATGCACACACACACACGAGCGCGCACATCTTACCAGGCGCGGCCGGGTCTCACGCAAGAAGCTCTTGAGGTCACCCCCGGCCATCAGCTCCAGCAGGATGAACCTGGGCAGGGCCTTCAGGCTCACTCCGATACAGCGGACGATGTTCTGGTGGCTGAACTTACTGCACAAGGCACAGAGGATGACACGCTGTTAGCTGCTTGTGGCATTACAGCGCTCTGATGCAAGTATTGCCAGTATTGCCATGGCAATACTACTTCTCAAACAAGTATTGCCTGGCAATGCTTCTTTTTCCTAGACTATTTGGCACTGATTTTATTTAAAATAATTGAGTAACCTGTAATAAAATCCTATTTTTTGAAGTTAAGAATCTGATTGCTTCTGCTGCAGTTATGAAAACATTATCCAGTAGCCCACAACACTTTACGCCATTGTAGTCTGTGTAGCCTGTGTTTGACTGTTGCTAACGCAAGCTTTCAATCAATCAAGCTTTTACATGTCAAAATGTTATTTTCACCGACATCAATGAGACATACAGTATTTCAATAAATACTGGAATAATAATAATTGATATATCATTTCTGGAATAATAGTTCTGAAATATCAGAAGTATAGACAGAAAGGACTACAATATGCTTATGTAGACTAGGCTTCTACTTTTGTCGACAAAGAAAATCATGGTAAAGGTTTCCTTGGTCACAATGTATGATAGTCCTATGTAGTCACACATAGGGACCACACATGAACAATGCTCTGTTACAGTAGGGTAAATCAATATATTGTTTTATTAAAGTACTACGGTTATACCCCCTTTCATTATCTAATTGTAGCCCATTGCTAGCAAACTATGTTCCACGTTAGTTTAAAGCAGGCTAGGGTATTGCTATATACTCGGGGTCTTATACAGGCAGGAAAACAGGAAAGCCCAACCAAGAACAAACAAACAGCCTTATAATAATAGACTATGGTCTGTTGAGCTGTTCTGAAAGTCAAAACATCCCTGTTCTTGCTTGTATTTACACTGACACCATGACATCTCATCTTGGGCTTGACTTTGGAAAAGCGAAAAATCCGACATCTAAAGTTTGAGGATATCATGCTGCCGGACTTAAGGTTCCATCTGCACAGTTTTGGCATTTTTTGTCATTCTAAAAGCTTGACAAGACACCCACACTAGATGTTGGCCATTCTCGAGGGGAAGCGCTGGCAGGAGCTGACGGGAGACCAGCGAGCAGCCCCCAAAAGTGTTTGTGGCTCCCATTCAGACAGATCATCGGCTCATAGCTAGACTTCAAATCATAGCTGATGTGTAGAAACAAGCAAATGTACATTTGTGTTCATTTCAACATATTTCTTTATAAACGTTTGTAGCTTTGTCATTTAAGCCATTTCAATCATAAAGATGCATCCCCCATTTAGAACAGTATTTGTACCCCCCAAAAAAGGCACACATTGAATGCAGGAAACTAGGTGTTTGATGCTCAACATTTCCTGGGGAAGGACCCCCAGTCCCTCGCTTGATATGTCTAACCCAATGTCTATGCCCATTTGCCTTCTGTGGGAAACTGTTAATGTAGCCTACACTCATAAAAGTGAACATATGCAGTGATTACTTCAAAGAGCTTTTTTTACTTGATCTAACCCAAATCATTTAC
>JAODOY010000121.1:2500-14022 GCA_025399855.1 Forbesichthys papilliferus | reverse complement strand
TCACAAGTCACGACATGCATCCAGCACAATACATTACATTCACAGAGGCAGGCCGGGGGGATGTGGATGTGGGGGGGTCTCACTGGTCTCGTCTCCTGCCCCTGGAGCTCCGGGGTGTTGGAGGCACCGTAGGGTTGGTTTCCGCCCTGCCTGGTCTGGGGGCGGGGAAGTCGGGTGGGGGAAGTGTCGCTCCCCTGGTACGCGTGACCGCTTCGGACCCGGAGGTCGGGGGCCTCGAGCATCTGGCCCCTATTAATGCCTGGGGCGGGCAGCTTGTCTCTGGGCCTGAGACCGACTGTCCCCTCCCTTCGCCGGGGCCCTCTTCGGCAGGGGTGGGGCTCACGCTGCATCCCCTACCGGCTCTATCACCATGAGGACCTGCGGTAGTCCCCGGGGCGTGTGGCCGGTTTCTTCGGGGCGGGTTTTGGCCCTCTTCCTTAGGGGTGGTCGTCTGGAGGCGTGGGGCCGCCGTCCGGGGCCGGGATTGGCCTCGGTCTCACGGGGCCCGGGGGACGCTGGCTCTGCCCGCACTCGGGTGGGGAGGTGACGTCTGGCTGGGTTGGGTGGCTGTCGTTCCTGGTTCTCCCATGTTCTCTCTCCCTGGTGGTAGGGAGCTTCCTGGCATGGTTCTCTGCTACTCTACCTAAGGACGGGCATGGCTGTCCCCGAGACGGAGACAGAGGTCCTGCTGATTGGCTCCAAAACCACTCTCTAGCCTAAACAAAATCCTAGCCTTCACTTTCCTATTCAAGCACTGAAACTCTAATACACGCCTTTGTCACTTCCCGCCTGGATTACTGTATAATGTTTTTGCTATGTAAGATGTCCTTGAGTGCTTAGAAAGGAGTCCAAATAATTAAATGTATTATTATTATTATTATTATTATTATTAGAGCTACCATTCGGCGAGATTTATTATGCCACGATGGACCACGCTAATATATTACGTTCAAGGTATAAGCTAAATCTTGTTACAATGTGGAAACATGAGTGGAATGCGGTTAAAAAGACCAATATCGAGGTACAGACGTTTCTACACGATTACAGTGTCCTTGAACCATTCAACCCGCGTGCAAGTCTGTATGGGGGGCGGGTTAACGCTAATCAGCTTCGTTACACAGCCAGCGATTACGAAACAATTCACTATGTAAATTTTACTAATCTGTATCTGTACTGTAACATGACGTTTGATTATCCTCTATGCCACCCGCACATCATATCAGACAACTATGCAGATGTAAGCAGCTACTATGGGTTGATTCAATGTGTTGTATTGCCCCCTAGAGGGCTGTTTTTTCAAGTTCTACCTTTTAAAACCACATCCGGCAAATTAGTGTTCACGCTATGCCGCACATGCACAGATGCGAATAACCAGACAGGGGTTTGCGGTCACAACGACGAAGAACGAGCTCTGCCTGGTATATGGACAACCCCAGAACTAGACCGGGGGTACACTGTGTGTAAAATCATTGAGGTATGGCATTTTGATAAAAAGAGTAACACTATCTTCCCGGCTTACATGAAAAGCTTCATCCGGGGGAAACAGGAATCGAGCGGATATCCTAGCACTATACACACTGAAGCAGACAAACAGGCCTACATCCAGGAGTATCACGAGGCACGAAGCAAGGTGTGTTGCTAGAAGCTTCTAAAATCTCAATCTCAGTCTCAATCTAGCCAAAAGGCAAGTGGCAAAACTGTTTTTGAATACTTTATGGGGTAAGCTAGCACAGCGTTGTCATCCAACAACCGTCGCCCTTGGTAGTGATCCACAGCAGTTTTTCCAGTACCTATTTACCAATAAGTACCTAGTGAAACATTTTGCATTTCTCTCGGATGATGTAGAGTAGTAGAGTACAAAACTTTATTGATCCCAAAAAGGGCAATTCATTTGCATCTTACACCATTCATCCAGACATGTACAGCCTCTTATCACATGACATAGGACATATGCGTTTAACACAGATCAGAAACAAAAACAAGGTCAGTATCGGACAAGATAAAAGTTTTGTACAAATTTAAATAAATTATTTCAATATACAAAAACGTTCCAATCATTTAAAATTATTTGAAATGATTAGATTCTGAGTTTAATTATGTTATAGCCGATGGGATAAAAATATTTAGAGTAACGATTAGTTCTCCTCTGAGGTGCCAGATAACGGCGACTTGAATGCGTCAACACGAAAGCTGGATACATGATGTTTTGGCTTAAGATTGTTTTTGCCTTCTTTTTTATCTTATTTTCAAAGTGAATTCGTCCCTCAATTTAATTCCAGTTATCTTTGAACAAACGCTGATAACATTGCGCATACTGTTCTTGTCCTTAATGCATAACCCATTGAACCAATAGATGCAAGAAAATGTTCAAATGCTTTCAATAAAAGAGCAATACAAGTTATTTAAGATCTTAACACTAACATTCAAAGAGTTCAGTTAATGTCAAACTTAAGTTTACTGTCCAACACAGTACCAAGGTATTTATAAGACTTCACAATCTGGACCTCTTCACCATGTATAACGCTGGTTACATTTTCATGTTTGGTCCTAAAATAAAGAACCATGTCCTTGGTTTTTAAAACATTGAGGTCAAGACAATTATCGTCGCACCATTTCACAAACCCATGTAAAGCTGGACCATGACCAGAGTATGTTCCTTGAAGAAGGGACAGTAGAACGGTGTCATCAGAGAATTTGACCAGAAACCGGTTTTCCAGAAAAGTTCTGCAACTATCTGTGTACATGATAAATAAAATGGGTGACAACAAGCAACCTTGAGGAGATCCTGTGTTAGATACCATCACATCTGACCATTCACAAAAACCTGTTGGCGCCTCCCAGTGAGAAAGTTTAAAATAAGCATAAGGAGCTGGTCTGGGAGATTAAAATAAGATGCAAGTTTCTCAATCAAAATGTGAGGCTGCATTTTATTGAATGCCGAAGAGAAATCGGCAAACAGGAGTCTTGCATGAGATCCAGGTTTTTCCAGGTGCTTGTAAACAGTGTCCAATAAAAATAATTTTGCATCATCCACTCCCTTCTGGGGTTGATAGGCAAATTGCAAGGGGTCTAGCTCCTCATCTATAAGGGATAGGATTATATATTTTTAAATGTTATCAAAGCTTTTCATTACGAGGGATGTAAGAGCAACAGGTCTGAACTCATTTAGATCCTTGGAATTTTTAGGAATTTTTAGGAATCGGTCAGATTGTAGGTATCTGACCGAAGTCTGCGCACATCTGAAAAAGTACGGTGAAGATCCCGCTGAGCTGGTCGGCACAGCAGCGTAAAGTACGGCCACATATGGCATTAGGGCCAGCAGCACTCCTCATCCTAACCCTCTTAAATAGGGATGTGACACAATCTTGTGATATCACTATATCATTTAGGGGCTCAAGGGACAGCTTACATAAAGAGGCAAAGGCCTCAGATTGTTCAAAGCGGGAAAAACATTTAAAAAAAATATTTGGCAAGTCATTATTAATCACTCCATTTACACTCGTGGTTTTTTTTATAGACTCATTGGTATATTGGTTTATGGAGGCCGTATTCTTGATACCATGACAAGCCACTCTAAGGTCTCCACTGCTATATTTCAGTTCAATTGTGTCCCTATACGCAAGTTTGGCTTTCCTTATTTCCTTCCGAACTTCACGGGAAACAGACTTTTTTCTCAAGGTCGTTGCCAGTGAAATAGGTCAGTTTTTTATTGTTTATGACTGTTTTTAGCTCCTTATTGACCCAAGGTTTTTTATTAGGGTAGATAACCTTTTTAGTTGGCACAATAGAGTTTACGCAAAATGAGATATAAGAGGATACAGTATCACACAATTCATTAATGTTATCACTACATATATCAGAAAACAACTTCCAGTCTTTACACTCAAAAGTAGTTATGATCCAATGGCAATACAACAAAGCATATCTTGCACCTCCAGGTAATGTGAATATCTTCATAGCGTCATTCACCACCTCATATGGCCAGATAATGTTGCTCGATGCTATAGAGAAATTGGGTGAGCGTGTGTTATACCATGACACTGACAGTCTTGTGTATGTAAACAAACAGCACGATGATGTCATCCTACCACTAGGTAATCTCCTAGGGGATCTTACTGACAAGTTATCAGGTGATAGCATACACTCCTGGGTCTCTTCCGGACCTAAAAGTTATGCATACACCACCAGAGGGGGTAAGACAGTGTTAAAAGCTAAAGGGATTACCCAGACGTATGATAACGCTGCCACGGTTAATTTTGATAATATGTGTAACCTAGTTGAAAACTATGTGAGGAATCCTGATGTAGCATCCACAGTCATTCACAGTCTCCCAAAAGCCTTTTCTGCGGCCTCTGTGCCGTTTTTGATGGCTTTTTTACACAGCAGTCCTGTGATGTCTAGGAGTTTATGAGCTCAGTACAATGATTGGCCAGAAAACCCTCTGCAGCCCACCTCAATAGGTACAAATAATTTACGTGATCATTTTGAGACAAGACGTAAAAATGTATTATTATTATTTAATGTTTTTGTTTCTACTGAAATGCTGAGCAAACATTGATGTTTTAGCATTACTCTGATGCTATGTATTGATTTTATGTTTATTGAAACCGTACTGTATTAAAGATGTTTGAATGTACAGAGTTTGATTTTGATTCCAGCCTCATTACCCCATGCACTTGTATAGTTGCCGGCCCTTCAGGGTCTGGGAAAACTATGTTTGTTCAGCGATTTCTTGAAAACTCTGATCACAAGCCTACAAATATTGTGTGGGTATATAGTTCATATCAGCCTCTTTATGACGATCTTAAAAGAAAGTTTAAAATTAAATTCATAGAAGGCATACCGGAAACTTTTTCAGACGGTGAACTCTGTCCAGCAACTTCACGCAATTTAATAATTCTGGACAATGTGATTACCAATGCGTGCGATAATTTAGGGGTGGCCCATTACGCCATCATATGAATATCAGTGTATTGTATCTGGTTCAGAATGTTTTTCAACAGGGAAAATATTGCCGTTCTATCAGTCTTAATATGAATTATATGATATTATTTAAAAACCCACAAGACAAACTTCAAACAAGGACCCTAGCACAGCAGATAGCGCCTAATAATAAATAATTCTTCATGGAGAGTTATGCGAATGCTGTTAAAGAAGCTCATGAGTATTTATTATTGGACCTAACCCCAAGATGTCGAGACGAACTAAGACTGCGTGCTAAGATATTCCCAGGCGAACACGCGGTAGTCTATCTACCTAAGTAATAAACAAGGATAATGTCTTTACGAGTTAAAAGGAATTTACCTCTGTTGAGATCACTAGTTGCTACTGGTTCTAGAGAACGTCAAAAAATATTAGCAACATCATCGAATGATTTTATCCTATCATTATGCGAGATTGCATTAAATGTTTTGAAAGGTAAAGCCCCGCTAACAGTGCAACATCTTAAGACCTTGCGCAGACGAATGTAATTAAACAGTTCTCAAAGAAGAATGCTAGCAGGAAGGCTAAGCGCAAGATTTTAAACCAGTCTGGTGGCTTCATAATGCCCTTGCTATTAATAGCATTACCGTTCATAACCAACGCTATCAATGACGCTGTGAGACACTAATCGAAAACATCTAAGAAGTTGTACTTAGTAACCCTGCATCAGCTCACAGAACTGGCCTGCAGGCCTACCAGCTCTGAGAGTATCCGTGAACATTCTGAGAAGACACTGGACCAGAAAATGCATGCCATACTAGAACACGATGACATGCCTGATTATGAGAAGATTGGTGCATACAATCAGGTCTTGCAAAAGTACTTGTCTCTGTTAAAACGGGGTTAACGAAACCAGAGAGCTGACCCTATCCATTCCCACCGACCAGCCCCCGGATGTAAACACCGCGAGCGTCACAACTAGCGCAACCTCACACGATACAGTCAGGCAAGATGTTATGACCCATACAGCGCCTCGACTAAAAAAAATGTCAAATATATCCTACGACAGCTAAATTACGGTAGAGGGCACCATCGATCTGGTTGGACTGACTTCAGCGAGTTCATCTATAGGGGAAAGCCAGTACGCGGGTCCCACATGGTGGACTTAATCCACTATATAACAGCTAATTACAAGATCCCCGAAGCAAACAGGCCTCTAGAGTGGAGCAAGTTTATTTATATACTGGATGATCTAAACATACCGACTACATTCATTACAAATAAGGCAGCTAGGTCTAAATTTCAAAACACGCGAGAGATACATAGGCCGATGATAAATAAGTACGCTGTAACCATATGTTTTAATAAATAAAAAGTTGAATACGTTAATAACCAGTTGTCTCATGTTTTACATACATTTTCTACAATCTGTAAACATTTGTAAAGAACATGCGTGTTGGTTATAACAGGATGCTGGGTATATAGCCGATCGTTGCATATTCTTCACATAGAAATGATCGAATGGTTACACTCTATCAGGTTCATCGCTCCAATAGTGCGTCATTACACGCTCCATAGTTAAACCCTTAGCCCTCTGACATAGGTAATATATGCAGTCATATAGTTATCATGTCAAAGATATCGGGTGCTGAAGTTGCAAGTTGTGATCTATAATACGAGATCGATGATGTGTTAGAAATCTTAATATAGAGCTAGGATAGTATGATGGCGCCCCGTGTTTAAAAACAGATTGTAGAACTCCCGCACAGTCTGTTTATTACCAAAATGTGGTGTTTGATGGTACAGATCTTCCATCGTGCGATAATGAAAGGTGGTCAACGTCATAATTGTTAAAATAAAAAGGGTTTAAATTCCTGGTCCCAACAAATGCGGCATGGTCCACCATCCCTAGAATTACATAGCGTGGTATAGCCCACAAAAATAATTGACCGCTATTGTCTCGATGTTGCTGCTGCGCACGCTTACGTACTGTGGTTTGTTATAACCCAGTGTGATAACATCCCCGTAGTTACCATCAATATTTAACTGTTCGAAGAAGTGGTACATAGCTATCACCTACAATCTGATAGTCAACAATGTTGCTGTAAACAAACAGGTTGTAATTCCCCGCATGCATGTTTATCGGATATGGGGCTTGGTTATACTGGTCCCTCAGCGGGAACCACTCTTTGTGTTTAAACCCTAGAATCTGGGCCAAAGCATGGTTGAAACTTATATACACATTCACATGTGATACGTTCGATTTGATTTCCACACTACGTTTCAGCAGATGATATCTAAAATGGACTGCCGCTTCATAAGACTGCATTATCAACCCGTTTAACTAGTCGATTACATGTGTTATATTATCATAGCTGCCTGGAATAATTTTAAGCGCTACCACATGTGCATATTTAGAATCCGATTGTGGATCCGCAGCCTCTGAGTGTGTAGCTATCACTTCGGTTGAGATGTTTTAATATTTTTAAAATGATTCACTCCAAATAACATTTCATTAAAAGTTTAAAATTCACAAATTTTTGACAATAGCTAGCTAACTAACTAACCAGTTTGCCTTCTTTACAACCTTTTTTTAGTTAAATGATTCCCCTAGTTTTATTTTAGCCACAGTTATATCTACAATCATTGTATACAGACACAGTAAAACCACAATACAAAATTTGTCATTATTCACTATAACCGAGTTCAGTAGATTATCCATACTCTCCCCTGTTGCTAGTAGGAAAATACAATCACCCCACAAACGACACGATTGTACACAATCTATTAACAGTCATTTTAACAACACATTCGTCAGGGTCTTCCTTAATAATCTTCTCCACTATGATCGTCATTTCATGGGTCATCCAATAACATGTAATGTCCTGCAAAACTGAGCGTAGAATATTGCACATCACTCCCCTTGCCAATAGCTTCGAGCGTTTAGAAGTAGGTTCTCGAACTGCGGGTTGCAGTCCTCGTCAGAGTCCAGGACTTGCTGAAGTTTGTAAAGGATATAGTCTTGATTTTTCAAATCATACAATACAGCTTCAGCCGCTCCACGCACCCGATTCGCTGCCACTGCCACGCCGTATAGGTTAGAACATGCAGCGCGGCTGGTATGAATAGATCGTTCCAGAGTGCGGTCATCAGTTCATCATGATAGTAGGCGTGATAGCTTTTAGGAGCTAAGAATAAACAAGGATGCTGTTTTTGACTCGGATGGTTTGTAATACACTCGTTACAATTTAGGGTTCTGTGTGTGTTTATAGCATCCTTCAGTAACCATGCTACCACTTGCTTTAGAATGAATATAAACCTATCAATGCTCGGTCCATAGCTCCAGTCGTTAGCATCATACAGCTCTGACGTAGATGTGGTTTGCGTCGGAGGTATCGGGCCTGTGGGGGGTTCTTAATCTGGCTCTGCGTCTGATGAAATGCCTTCGTTCTCGCGGTGTGTGTCTCCACAATCTCTAAATCTTGAAACATATCCAGACGCTCCAGCTTGTTAACAGCATCCATAGCTAAATTGTGGCGAGTTTGCTTTGCTTGTTAAAGTTGTGAACGTAGCCCGATCTGCATGGTTGATATACTGGTTGCGATCTAGAGGGTGGGGTCAGTCTCGTTGGCTCGTTCATGACCCCACCCCCAAATAGATTGCAGCGGATTCGCACAAGGTGAAGCCACGTTGTACTCTGTTGAAATAGGAATCATATATGTGTAGCTTTTTCTTCATGGGCCCACAACCAATCTTCACCTAGCACCTTCAAAATGGGTATAAAACATTCAGAGACAGTGCTTCTTTTTGCCAAAGTTAATTCCCTATCCCCATATGTAGCTAGGTAGTGAAGAGCTCTGTAAGTCTTACAGTAACTTTGCCAGCTGCTATGAACCAGCAGTCCATTTCTTCATATCTTGAGATAAAACTTGTTGTAGGATTTCCCAGTCGTCAGCATTCAAACACACATTTTGTTCACAGTCGTTTTCTCTAGACAAATATGTCAATTCACTCTTTTGATAATCAAAGGTACCAGACCGTACCATTTCGCATAGTCCAAGATTCTGATAGAAGTTCAGGCGGTGGTATCCGCGTTCGGCCCTGCGGCGTTTCTTTGATTGAGCTAATACGTCCCCTGATTGGTATATTAACGTTGATACAGATATCACATTTAGCACAGCCATCGGTTGTTGTAAATGGTAAATGGGCTCATTTATATAGCGCTTTTATCCAAAGCGCTTTACAGGATTTTGCCTGACATTCACCCAGTCACACACAGATTTATACACCGATGGTGATCGCTGCCATGCAAGGTGCGACCAACCACCAGGAGCAGTAAGGGGTTAAGCATCTTGCTCAAGGATGCTTGCAGGTAGGTCAACAACTGGGGTTCCAACCCACAACCTTCGGCTGGTAGCCCAACACCCAGACCACTAGACCATCCTGTCCCCCGTTGTTGTCTTATCACTCTGCTCATAGCTCGTATTGATTGCGGTAAAATCCTTAATGTATGCTCGTGTGTCTGCAAGCGTGTTCGCAGATTCCTTCGGTGTTGTTTTCATAGCGAGAGTATGAGTTACGCCTACACTTGCGCGCACACAGACACACACAGGCTCTGACACCTAACCGGATAGGGGCGCGCTTATCGCGGGACGTCTAATGTGTGGGGGTAGATTCTCGCTATCTCGCGCAACCTTACGGATGACTGTATCCCCCTACCATAGTGATCTGTTGGGCCATCAATGACAACTTCTAAAGACCATGGCTGTATAGCAGGCTGCGGGGTGGCTGTGAATGCCGTTGTTATTTACGCAAAGACATTTCTCAACGTAGTGAAATCCTCCTTGCACAGCCCTACAACTGGTTGGTATAATAGAGCACGTTCCATAGCATGAACTAGTGTAAATCATCATCATAAACCATAATCCCCCTTAAGAGAAATTCATTCTCTGCATTTACCCCTCCCCGAAGGGAACAGTGGGCAGCCACTCATGCAGCACCCGGGGACCGACTCCAGATTGAGACCAATGTCTGGTCAACCGCACTGACTGGAGGGTGAACCTGACATGTTTTTGATAGTGGGGGAAACCAGAGCACCCGGAGGAAACCCATGCAGACACGGGGAGAACATGCAAACTCCACACAGAAAGGCCGGGTTGACTGTGGTTCGAACCCTGGACCTTCTTGCTGTGAGGCCACAGAGCTATCCACTATATTATTGTATTGCAGGGGCCTGTCAGCTTATAGATGTTTCTACAACGGCTAATCATAAGGAAATCTCTAGGTTTAAAGCAGTCCACGCTAAACGCCTCCTTCATATTCGTTGATGATGTGAAGCCATGGGTAATCATGAAATTTCCATCGCTAGCTTCAAGATATCATTCACTCATTCACAACAGTCCAGTCTTAAGAAGTCTGTGTAGCACAACAATAATAGCAAAGTGTTGGTTTCCCTCTGTTGCTCATCGCATTCTAAAGTGTAGAGCATCACGCATTCAAATGGTTCTTCATCTGTGCATTTATCAACATCAAATGTACACCAGTACACCAGTTGTCGGTAATTCCTAAGATTATAACGTATATAGCGTTCGGAGTGTGTCACACGCTCCCGCAGCTTATACCCTCACCATATCGGTTATGGCGCACTTAGCTGTGAGATACAGATATGTGGCTTCAAAGAACAAGAGACACCCCTGAATCATGAATGGCTTTTGATCTTTTAGGCTACCAATAAAAATAAATAGCCCTCACATTTAACCCCGGCCATATACCCCATGCAGATATATGCATTTGCACCTCCGGGGGGGCTCTCCCACCACTTTTGGCACGTCAAAGCCGCGACAGACCACGATCATAAATAACTTTTTATCTTTTACGACACCAATACAATACATTACACAATTTTAACCGGCGCACTATTTCGCATAAAATGATATGTGACTCTATTAAAGCGGAAAAAATAAAAACAAAAAATAAAATACCGCATTTTAACCTACACATTATTACGCATAAAATTATATGTGGGTCGGATTTATGTGGGTCAGTTTAATAGCTGTCAGATTAGTAGAGAGCTATGTTGGAAGAAAACCGCAGTTATATTCTCTCTCATGACTCACCAGTCAGTGTGCTGGTCGTCAATGACCAGCAGAATTTTAGGCTTGCGTACAACTGGTTTGGGCGGGGTCTGGGCCAGCGTTGCAGATGCCCCTCCAGCAGCTGTCGCAGCAGACTTTGCCTGCGCTGCGGCTGCGACGCTCTGTGCCATTTGCGCACTCTTCACCACGCTGGAGAATGAACTGAGGAAGCTTGCGGGGACCGCTGCCGGGGCCTGGGCCGGCTGGGCTGGCTGAACCAGCAGGGCCGGGGTCTGCCTGCGCTCTGTGGCTGGGGAGGCAGGCGAGGAGGTGGAGGAGCCAGTGGGCGTGGGCCGCTGCATGTCCATCATGTAGCCATTGGGGAGGTTGGCCACAAAGCTACTGTCAGACAGACGCCGGCGAAGGTAATTCATAGTAATGGGCTGGTGGGCTGTTCAAGGGAGCTGGAGACAACTGGAACGTCCTAGAAGGGCAACATGAATAATAGGTTTGTCGAATAAACAA
>JAODOY010000120.1:0-14023 GCA_025399855.1 Forbesichthys papilliferus | reverse complement strand
CTGCCAGCAACTGATACAGGACGGCTGAAATTTTACTTAACTTGCATGTAAAAATGCAAGCATGCCCAAACTGACGGAACACTTCTGTTTACCTCTTTGAGGTGTCTGTTTCTTATTTTATTCCTAACCCAAATCCATCAACTTCCTTATATATATGACGAAAGCGATCACAACAAACTCTGCTCCAGCTCTACCTGTAGTAGAGCTGTGTATGCGCCGGGAGAGCACCAGCATAACAAGCTACAGCTGAAGCCACGCTCAAACAATTAATATTGTTTTCTAGCGTTATGAGCTTACAACGTTTAATTTGTTTTATTTTTTACTTTGAATTACAATAGGGTTGGTTAACAATGCGCACTGCTGCTGATCTAAAAATAGATCGTATTTTTGCTCTCTGAACAACGATAGGCCTATGCCTTGTCAAAAGGTTGACAATGCATGTAACACGTCCAGGTCATTACATGATCATGAACTTAATTATCAGATGAAAGAAAATCACAAAATTAATGAGAATTCTACAGGTTGGATTAAATTAAAATGCAGACATTATATAAGATTAATACTGTAAAGTAACATATTGACATACAAGGTCAGTTTTGGTGCATCTAGGCCTAAATGTTCATATTAGTTATTAGTGTTATTGAATTTAAACCAGCTGGTAAACATATGATTTGTTAATTGACTCACCTTTTGTAAACAGTTCTTATATATTCTATGATGTAAACATACAGTATGTAATTATAATAATTAAATGCATTATCACATATCCTCATTTAAAATGCTATTCTTATTTATCTTATTTTTTATAAATAAAAGGAAAAAAGAAGCCTTCCTGAATCCTGTCATTGTCATTGACAGTGTTGGGCAGTAGCCCCACTACTAGTTAAACTACATTTCTAAGCAGCGATAGCGGTGCTGTTTTCTGAATCAAATAGCTTTTCAGTAGCGACGCTCTTTAATTGATCAAGTAGTGCGGTAGCGTCCACAAAAACTACATTTTCCCAAGCATTTCTGAATCTGCAGCTCAAGTTTACGTCTGATACAACTGCTAAGAATCAGTACGTGATGCCATCACATACACGGACCTAGGCTACACATGTAGCCGATAGAAGCACCTCCGTATGATGGTGATGCCGCAGACGTAGGCCTACCAATAACTGGGCTGATTCCTGAGACTTCGATGCAGGGTATTGAGGGGGAATAAAGACAAGACTGAGTTTATGTGGTAGAAATAACAGTGAGAGCAGAGAACACATCTTATTGTTTAATAAACAATTGAACTGAACAGTTTTGCCTTGTTTGTTTGTTTGACTTACACTTTTGAATGTTGGTACAATAATGTAGTGAACTAACTTTGCCGTGTTACATAGCTTCAGTGTAGTGAAGCTTCATTTAACTTAGAGTAACTGGTAGCTCAGCTCACTACATTTTCAATGTAGCTTGCCCAACACTGGTCATTGACCTTGATTTGACTGAGTATAGCCTAAATGAAAAGTCAGGAAATTTTCCATCTTGAAATATGTTGTATTTCTTCTCACAAAAATAATAGAATCGAAATTGGGAATCGATAAGAACCAGAATCGATAAGCAGAATCGGAACCGATTAAATTCAAATGATACCCAACCCAACTCCCCACAGCCCAGGGGAATCAGCACGGATCGCCTTACGGCCAGGCGACATCCAAGCGTATGCTGCAACACTACGCTTACATAATACACTGGGCGAAAGAGCAGTGCGTTAAGTGGAGCGTATACGCTGCGGAGATCCGTATAAATAGAACAATTTTTTTTTTTTTACCTAAGGTTTATGTGCCACTTCTACATAAAAATAGGTCATAAACTGCCAATGTTTATTTCTCAACCAAGGTACTGGTAAACGAAACATTTCTCAGGGCAGACAGGACCTTTATTTACACACACACACAATTGTTTAAAATGTTGACAATAACAGTGGAAAATGAGCTGCCAGTGATGTAAGAGGTTGGCTAAATGTATACACATTCCACTATTATTCATATTATATTGTATATACATAGTACATGCTGGCATATGCTGAACGATACGGAATATGTGAATGCACGCATGTTTTGTCAGGAAAACTATTTGTGTTCCTGTAAATTGGAAATTGCCACAACGACCCTGGAAAATGGGGAGGAGGTCTGCTGAAAGCCACAATCCACAGGAGCACGTGCAGCTATACCCCGAGGTAAATTAATAGCAACGTTGACACATTTCCATGGCGATATTCGATGCACGTAGCGTTTTAATTTACCTCCTGATCCGATGGCACAGTATGTGTGCCCTTCTAATGCAGCAGAAGGCCTGCCTCAAGAGAAAAGGGCGCATGGGCTCACCTGCATGATGGCGTTGTCATCCGTGCGCAGGGTGCACTGGGCCACCACGGGGAAGGCCTGACACACCAGCATCTCTGACAGGGGAGCTTTGGTGTTACGCACCACTGTCGTCAAGATGTCTATGGATGTCTGGACACAGTGACAGAGAGGCGGGGCTCATGTGTATGTGTGCACACACACACACACACACACACACAGTCTATCAATGCTGACAGATAAGGTAACGCAGATCAACTACATGTCACGGCAGCAAACTAAACACAGCTGAGAAATACGTCAAAGAAAACACATTTGGAACCAATGGTAACTAGACTGCATTCATATAGCACTTCTCTTAATTTTCTGGCCACTCACATCCATATACCGGTGGAGGTCTCAGCCTGACCAGCGGGAGCACTTAATGTTAGATGTCTTGCTCAAGGACACCTCGACACTTGGTGGGGAGTTAGTGGGGTTGAAACCAGCAACTTCTGAATCACCATGAGTAGCCCTGCTCTACCCAATGAGATAGATGTTTACTGCTGCCATAAATGAAGAGTCTGTGAGAGGGTACTGCTCAGTTTGTGTATGGCATTTTCCTTATGGCTGAAAAGTTAACGCAAAACAAATGTTTTCGTTTTACACTAAAAGACGGTCGCTTCTCCACATTCTCTACCCCTCTTCCTACAGCCCCTTCTGCACATCACACACACTCTACCCTTCTTCCTACGGCCACACGTGCCGTTGTGAGCGGCAGAGGAAACTCGGGAAGCCTTTAATTGAAGGCAGTGAAGCTGTCCTATTTAGGCAGAGCAGCCAAAGTGGACACTCACCGCACAGAGTCCGGGCGGGATTTTATCAGACGGAGCCTGCATGATGCTGACCAGTGTCGGGATGAGCCTCATCTGCATGGGGCCCTGGCATCCTTCCACCTGGGCCAGCTCCTTAAAGATGTCCTGGGCCAGAGAGGCCACCACAGGATCTGTGGAAACATGACCAACATGACCAACCAGCTTGTCATGACAGACAGTAGCTCATAGTATCGTTGCAGTCATCCAGAGGATTAGATTTAAAACCAAATGTATCTGATCCTGTATTCCTTAACATTAATTTTTAACACTGGATGATAATCATATTTTCCAGACTATATAGTTGCAAACATAGTATTCTTCACACTTGACAACATATTGTTAAGATGATACATATATAGCAAGGTTATTCAGTCTACGAGTTACATTTACATTATTTTTCGGTGGTAATCATCAATTGTTATGCGTGTGTACAGTGACATCTCTTGGCCACAGTAGGTATGCAATAGACAACACGTCACAGGACCAGCCAGAAAATAACACTTTTGATTCATACATTAATAAAATGTTTAATTAGCGCTGCACTGACTGCGTCATGTCTGTCAGTATCACAGCTATGCAAGACAGGTGTGTACCATTGTTGTACTTGAGGAAAATGGCGATGGTGAGTGGGCAGATCTTGTTCTCAGCGCTGGTGGTGAAAACAGGGTCTACGGTGCAGACAATGCACAGGGTCTCCATGACAAGGGTAAGGACCTCGGAGCTGAACTGGGCCGCCAGCTGCACCAGCCCCTCCAGCACGCTGGGGAGGAAGGGCTGAAGGACGTGGGTGCTCTCGGACAGCTTCAGCTGGTCGCAGTACCTAGAGGAAGAGAGCGGAAGGGTTCCTCAACTGTCACAAGAATTGTGTAATATGATGCGCATCACGATAGAGGGACCACAGTTTGACATATTGCTGTAAGCAAGGCGACATATTGTGATTTATAATTTGTGTAAAACTGTCAAAACCAATGCTAGCGTGTGGAGTCACGGCAAAAAAAAAACAAACACTTAAACTGGCTCAACTTGCATATGGAAATTAGCTTAAAACTAAATATAGTAACATCTTTTGAGGTCAATGTATTTTGTACGTTGTCCCTTTTACAAATAAATGGAAAAAAAATACAAATAATTTAACAAAAGATAGTGTTTTAGAGAATTGATACAGTAGTCAGAGATACAGAACAGGTGTGTACCATTGTTGCAACGTAATATTGCGATTCTCGGGTGTATAGATATTTTCGCACACCCCTATTAGTGGCCATTGTTATCCAGTGACTTACAATGAGTATGTAGCGACCGGTAATAAAATTAGCAGATATGGGAAAGGCATTTTTCTCAATGATGCTTACAGGTTAGTCTGTGTGTGGGCACCTCCCTGCTCAGTGGCCTGATGGTGCAGCCCTGGTCACATTGAATACTCATCCACAGCTTGCTTGGTCTGTCTTACAGACCTTGAGATCAGACCAATGGTCCACATATCCTTAGTAAACTAGTGTGTACTAATAAGAAGGATTCAGGAGCTAGGTTTGTATTCTCATATAGAACACCATGATCATAAATTCTGGATTTCAACAACAACACAAAATAGAAATATAGATGATAGAATAAATCACAGAGAGGAGACCGCCATTTTAATGTTAATAAGAAGATGATGAACAGTTAGATCATCGGCTGCATCTTACACTGTAGAAAATACAATGCCAAGAAACAGAAGAAAAGACCAAACACAATGTAAACCCATGAGAGGAGACCCCCCACGACCACCTCCAGCCCCCCCTGCTCACCCCCAGATGGCTCTGACGGCAGAGATGCGGACGGAGTGCGGCTGGCTGTCCTGCAGCCCGCTCACGGTGGCCTGCAGGAACTGCTGGATGAGCTCCGGAGTCATGGCTGCTGTGAAGCGGCTGGCTGCCCACAGGGCCCGGCCCAGCAAGAAGGGGGAGGCCGCTGGCGGGAGAGGAGAGGAGGGAAAGGGAGACAGAGCACATACACAGTATTGGTCAGTGGTAGTGCAGTGCCAAGCAACACCAGCAGAGGGAAGCGGTGTGCTTCAGCCACGTATTCCTTTCTGGCCAAATGTAGAACCTTTCAATAGTTAAATGTGTTAACAACTAGGTCTGGTATAATGCACTTATGCAGTACACTATCAGCCACAGGATCCACCACGACCATATGAGCTTAGGGCCGCGTCAGGGGTTCACCTGCCAGGTTGAGGTCAGCCAGGATTACGCCCGCCAAGAAGCCGTGCATGTCAAACTGGATGCGGCCGTTCTTCACGTTCTCCGTGATGATGGTCTTGACAGAGCCCAATGCCAGCATGCACGCCTCGTGCACTTTCCACCTGGTGAGGAGGAGAGGGTCTGGTCAGTGTCTATGGGGAGAGGGTCTAGCTTAGCCAATGTATATGGGGAGAGGGTCTGGCCTAGCCAATGTTTATGGGGAGAGGGTCTGGTCAAATCAGTGTATATGGGGAGAGGGTCTAGCTTAGCCAATGTATATGGGGAGAGGGCCACATCACGGGAATGATGGACAAGTCAAGTGTCCCGGAGAGAGGAGAAGCCACCCCCCACCCCCCACCCATGCCAGTGAGCATCTGACACAGCAGTGTACCAGTGTTCATTGGCACTGTTCTTGCCCTGCTCTGCCTCCTGAAGGTGCCTAGTAGCTGCTGCCGCCAGCGCTGCCGCACTCTCGTTCTGGAACTCTGTAGCAACAGCCTATGGGGAGGAGGTCAGAGGTCAAGGTATTGTGTATGGCAACACAGGCGAGTTGACGAGCCAACTGCAGACCGAGTGGTGTTACAAAAGAAAGAAAAAAATAAGCTTTAACGCTTGGCCACGTTGTTATTGCTACAGAGAGAAGCACATAAAGTACAGACAGACAGTCTTTAAAGAGATAATTACAAGCCTTTAAAACAGCCATCGGCAAATCATTTATAATGTAGGTCAGGAATCACACAAATATTTTTAGGACATTTCAAATCAACATTTTTATTTTAATGACAGCATTAGTTAGTTGGCCTTCTGTTTGTTATATTCCTCAAATAAAATGCAGAAACTTAAGAGAATGCATTGATTGAGCAGCCAGTGACGAGATAAGTGTACTCAAATTATTTTTACCGTAGATTTAGTATTAGTAACATCAAAAAAGGAAAAATGACGTGACGAGATAAGTGTACTCAAATTATTTTTACCGCAGATTTAGTATTAGTAACATCAAAAAAGGAAAAATGAAGACAGCAAATAGGAGCTGCTACATTTCAACAAAATCCCAAGATGAGGAAAGACTATGAAGTATTCTGCAGTAAAATCCCCCCGTCATTCTAAAGTGGTGTAAATGCCAGACACTAAGCAGCTACCTTACCAGAAGCAGGTCCTGGGCAGAAATCCTCACAGAGTAAGAGAAGGTATCATCATCCTCATCCTCTACAAACTGCTGGGGGTTTGCTGTCCAAACCTTGATCTGAGGAAACAACAATGCACATCATTGAAATGATCTCTAATCGCTAAATTTAACTAAAAAAAATATATTGACGTTTTCACAATGAACCTCATTAAGGTTTCTTCTGCTGTTTCTCAAAAATGAATAAACGATTCTAAATGCGTCTACCATGATGGTTGAGGCAACCTTTCCTGGTTATCAGTAAATTACTTTCATTGATGCACATCTAAGAAGTCTATGATATTTCAAGCAGGACAGAACAGGGGTGCATTGAGAAACAGCGTTAGACAACAGAGGTTGCATCATCATGTATAACAGTGATGACTATTGCTCACCTGATCCTCAGTGATCTGCATGTACAGGATAATGTAGTAGATGAGCTCAGGCAGGGCTTTCTTCACCGTGCTCTTAAACTTGCTGTTCTCCAGCAGCGTGTGGACGAACTCGAAGATGCTAAACACGAGATTCTCAAAGCCCAAGACCTCACCTGCAGAAGTGATGAGATGCAGTGTTAGTATAGAGGGCACCAATAACGCTGTATTTACCACACTGTTACTGCTGCAGGTTGTCACGGTACCAGCAGATGTTTTACTCCTCACCATCAGAGTCTACGGGGTCATCCACTTCTTCTGTGTAGTTGACCTCTGTTCTTACATAAGTAGATGTTGGTTAAGAAGTACATTAAAACTCTTTCATCTTGTTTTGAGAAGCTATGAGTGTTTCCCCACATAGCTTCTCTGTAAATGTTGCTATGCCAATATAAATGTTAACTTGGGTGAAATAATCTGAATTGACAAATAACTACTTATTGAAAACAGTTGCCTGCAACACCCCACAATGGACATATTGCCAACATCCAGGCATCCTTTCAGATCAGAAGAAACATGAAACATGATCTCATCTCAAAAGAAGCACCAGCCCAAACAAGAAATCCCTTTCTTGGTTTATGGGTTATCTACTTAATTTGGAGCTTTCCTTATACAACTAACTAATAATAATCTTTATTGTCCACGACATGGACATGTGCCTTAATAATACGTCATCCTACACGTGCTGAGAGGATATAAAGATGCACTTTCAGTCAGAGTATTCCACACAATGGGTAGGATCTGCTGCATGGAGGACACCATGGGTTTGGGGAAGTTCTTCACCAGTGCTGTTACAGCCTAGGACAGGAGGGCAGAAACACACTTAGTGGCACATTCATCCAGACATTATATGTTGCTCCATCAAAATCCCCAAATGTCAAATTAATTCCCTCTATGCACAAAGTGGCACATTAAACAGACCACTCCCCCCACACACAAACACACTCTCTTTACACACATACACAACAACAGTGCTCACCTTCAGGACCTCCATTTTGAGGCCACTGTCAGAAGAGGGTCCATCGGGCATCTGCAGGGCCTGCACAAAGGCCTCTGTGAACTGCTGCACCACTGGGAAGATCAAGGCTTTCGCTGCACCCTGGATACACATGCACACACGTAGTGGTCAAAGATCTTGACTTGTAGCGAGAAGATGTTTGGTCCAGACACCAAGTCAGACAGATATTACTAAACCAATATTAGGATTAATAAGACGTGTAAAGCTATACAGGCCAAAAGAAACAGCTTTGGCATTGTAACTGCCACTGTAACTGGCACCACCAGAGGGAGCATTCTGAGTGCAGTTGACAAGATGGAAGAAAATAAATCTTCACTTTAAAAAATCTAATTTAGAAGAAAACTTGATTAGGTCCTGTTTGAACACTTCTACAAGGGGACAACCCAGACAAAAAGAACTACACCATAACCCTGCATTCACACCACCGACGTATTCAACTCGCAAATCGCTAATGAGCTGTCGCCAAGCCCTCTCTAGTGTCCAAACTGCCAGCTCGGGAGTGGGCGTGTCTTACGTAGAACTGGCGTGAGGCAAAACTGTAAAATGTGTCAAATCAAATGCCCAAATAGTGTACATTCCCATAAAAATACATTACATTTTGGAGGGAAATATTTGTATAAATACTGTTACACTATGGCCCATGAACAGGCACGAGAACAGCGAGGGGTTTTAAGATAGCTATCGAGAGATAGAACATCTGTCCTGCCATTGGTAGACGCCGAAATTAGTCACCAATGGCTCGCTGGAAATTAGCATGAAGTTGAAAAGTTCTCAACTGTCGCCGAGCAACATTGTCGCCAAGCGTAGCTCCGCCCGCTGTTGCAGAGAAATGCTGGTGGCCGTTTGAGCCGAACACGTTGGCGGTGTGAGTGCAGGGTAACAAGTAACTAGGTTCAATCGGTCTATAAAATGGGACACTCCTCGAAAGCTTCCAATTCTTCTTGGAAGACTGTTCACAAGGTTTAGGAGTATGTTCATGGGAATGTTCTTGAGCTAATCAGAAGGTCACGTGGTGTTTGGAGGTCTGTAGCTATTGACTCTGCAGAAAGTTGGCAACTTCTTTGCACTGTGCGCCTCAGCATATGCTGACCCCTCTCTGTGATTTATGTGGCCTACCACTTCGTGGCGGAGTTTCTTTTGGTCCCAATCGCTTCAACTTTGTTACATTACCACTAACAGTTGACCGTGGAATATTTAGTAGCGAGGACATTTCACGAATGGACTTATTCCACAGGTGGCAACAAATCACAGTACCACACTTGAATTCGGGGAGCTCCTGAGAGCGACCCATTCTATCTCTAATGTTTGTAGATGCAGTCTGCATGCCTAGGTGATTGATTTTATACACCTGTGGCCATGGAAGAGATTGGAACACCTGAATTAAATGATTCTGAGCGGTGTCACAATACCTTTGGCAATATAGAGATATATATGTCCATATCTACATTTATATACCTCACCTTTTCTAGCTCTTCTATGGCACAGATGAGGTTGGCACATGTGGTGAATATCTCCACTGCTCTGGAGCGGGTACGAATGCTGTAGACCTGGCAGAGCAGGATGACAACTGCTTAACATTAAGACAGACAGACAGGTGGAGTAAGGCAAGACACATTAACCAAACGTGTGGCTATTACATGCATTGCACACATGCAAGCAAGTTATAAGACAGATATCAAAGTGTCAGCAAGAGAAGACAGTTGTACCTCAGCCATTGTGAAGATCTTGTACATTTCAGGTAAAATCACTGGAGCCACCAAGGGCATCTGTGTGTCTGTCACCTCACGGGTAAATTCTGTACAGTAAATGAGAGATTGTAAAGAAAACCAACAGTGAAGTCATTTAGAAAAATACCACTTTTTGGTAATTCAGAACAAACCCCTATTTATCCCCAATAATGCAAATACTTGAAAAATTGTCTATTTCCTAAAAAAAAAACAGGGCAGTGTATCTAACTGTGTGACCAGCCTAAAATAGTTTATTTCATTGCGATGAGAGACAGCTCATGTGATCAATTACAAGACATGCCTCTACAGTGTACAGTCATGTGTGCATGCCGGCAAAATGACACATAAGAAAGTGAACAACAGATAAATGTCATAGAAAATTTGAGATACATTTTTGTCCGGTTACGAGTTTGTCCGGATATTTTTGTGATTCAAAGAACTGAATTGTTTGATTGCATCCGTTGGTCAGAAACCAAAATAATTGGCAGTAATCACACTTTAAAGAGAATGCTCATTGCTTGTGTCCCTCATGCACATGCATATTCTTCATGGTCTTGACCTGTGACCCCAGAAGCACGCACGCACGCACTTCTGGGGTCACAGGTCAAGACCATGAAGAATAGCTGGCCTAGGCTGATGATTCGTACCTGTGAGGACCCTCATGGCTCCGTGCACGGCGTTGACATCTCCACTCACCAGCATCTCCATCAGAAGGGTGAAGAGCTGCGGCCAGGCCTCAGGCCAGTCCCAGTGGGCGATTGCCGACACTGCGTAGGCCACACTGGAGCGCACCTTACTGATGGCCTCCCGGAGACCAGCGGGCAGAAGTTCTCTGATAGCAGCTTTAGCCTGGCATGGTGGGATGCACACAGGAAGGAGTGCACCAATGCACCTATATAGCACCCGCTAGGACCTATTCATGTGGTTCTTGGAGGGGATTTTGGGACTCCGAAAGTGTCGCCGTAGGCTATTAGTGTAGTCTAGTGTTAGTCAGATTAATTGTTAATAATCCGTTTTATCATCTATTGCATACCCCCCCCGCCCCCGCCCCACCACCGTCTCGAGAGCTAGCGATACCTTACATTAAGAATGAGAACCACTGCTCTAAAGCACAGGGCAGCAACAACTACCAACAATTACTACCCGGTGGGATAATACATTTATATACCTTTGAGTATATTACCACTGTATTCCCTAAAACAGCACATACCACTAATGCTATCAATGTGACCTGTTATAGACTTGGAACTCACCCGATCGGTGGTTTCTGGGGGCCTGAACTTTTCAGACTGTGAACACCAGTGAGTCTCAACATACTGTTTCAGGATGACGGACGCCAGCTAAACAACAGGAAAGAGAGATACAGAGTTGAACGCTTCAGGTACAGATGAGCGATCATGTGCAATGTCCCCAAAATGCAATTAGAAACTTGGACGTCATTGGCGTCATTGCAACACTTGTGTAGAACTGTTTCTGCTCACCTGACGGATAGCAAGAGCCCCGTGGATGTCTACTGTAAGCTCTGCCAGGTGCACGCCAAACTCTACAGCAGAACAACAGGGCCAATGACAACAAGAATAACAATAGTGATACATTCAAAACATATGTAGAGATAAAAAATGATGTGTTGTTACTTAGCGTATATGGCTATTGTTTTTGTATTATGAGTTTAGTTATATGTGACTTTAAAACAATGGCCATGTCATCTGTACAATGCCTGACCATTAACAAATTCTTTGATTTTGGTGGATGTCTTTCTTTAAAAAAAATTATAATATTAGAAACAATAACTTTAGTGGCTATGGGTCAGATTTATAAAATGTATCTAATCGTTTTCATACACACACACACACACACACACACACACACAGAGAGAAATGTTGGGACGCCTGCCTTTACATGCACATGAAGGTTAAGGACATCCCATAATTCGTCAGGTTTAATATGGAGTTGGCCCACCCTTTGCAGCTACAACAGCTTCAAATCTAAGGGGCAAAGCCCAACCTTCTGATTTGCCATATGTCCCAATGAGATGAGATCCATTGGGACAGGACAACCAAAGTTGTTTTGTTACAACTGGGAAGGTGGTGTTAATAGCTAAGCTAGGATTCAAATCATCCTTATCAACCTGCACCATCTATAGCAAACTGGCTTTAACTAGGAGTGACATCAGCCGTCAAGAGACAATGGTAGTGCTGACAGATACACATGTCTCCCTTAGAAAGAGGCCAACATATATTTTTGTTTGGGCATTGCCAATAATGTATCTTACAGACTTTCAGACATCATACAAGACTCTGACGGAGCATCCAACTAACTAGGTGATTTCAGGGCATAAAGGGCTATGGCACACTTGCAATGTCAATCCAACATGACAGCATAAAGTAACAAGAGACATTTGCCTTACATGTCTGATTTTGGTACGGTACACAGTTGTCACCAGTTTACAAGATAATTTCAAAAGTAAGTTATAATTAAAGTTTATTGATTCGCATGAGACAGTCTGTAACTCTATATATCAATGGTTGCCATAGAGACAATACGACTGGCGTGGCAGGTTATATTAAATTATAATTACTATCTAGGTGATACTATGCCAAAGCTAAAGTGTAATGTTTCTCTGTGGTCGTATCGTGGGATGGCGAAGCTAGTCGAATTTGGCGTTGGTCTGTCATTTCGCGACGTCCACATTTCCACGCACGCAAGCACGGGCCACATCTTTCTTTATTTTCAAGTCCATCAGCCATACATGAATAAACATGCATGCGCGAACAAGTTCATATTGCTGGTAAGTTCACCTATGACGAGGAGCTTCTGTCTAGCTAATAACGTGCTTGTTAACGGTTGGATTTGGCTATTAGAACAGCAACACAATTGAGCAAGCAAGTTGTCAAAACCACGTAACGGAATGGTTCAAATGAAGCATCCAGCTGTTCTGGTAGCACTGGCCTTACACATAGGCCGACGACATTAATGAGAAGCCCGGTAAACAGCCCTACACAGCTAACTGAAAATAGCATGGGCAAATTGTCTACGGCACAAGTTAACTCACCCTCGGTTACTTCCAGCACTTTAATCTGCTCCTCGGCGGCCGCCCTCACTTCTTGAACCGGGGATAGAATCGCCGTCAAAGTCTCAATTAATGCTTGCTTCAATCCTTGTTGAACTGGGCCAGCAGCCGAACCTGATCGAGGACCCATGCCTGCCATGTTTCCACCCGCACAGCCAGGGCAGCGCACAGTAGTTAGACCACGGGAAAGGAGCTCAGACCTGCATCGAAGCGCGCCAATGCATGGAAACGTGAAGGCGCTGTTTGTGGAGGAAACACATTTTCTTCCCCATTGATCAGACTTCCGCGAAACAAACACATTTCCATCGTAATTGCATTTGAGCGCCCTCTTGTGGGTCGGATGTAAGATATACTCTAGTGTACCGTATTTACAGTACAACGATGAAGAAGGGACATGACAAACGTTATGAAATAGCTACTTACACAGGCAAGCATCTATGCGCTGAGGTGACATCTGTAGCCTAACATCTCCATGTTGATTTAAATGTCTTATCGTCATTGTTTACATGTCAGGTCATGTTAAATAATAATATTGTAAAAAGGTATTGCAACATGAAAATAGTAGATCTTGGTTAGTTAATATAATATAGTGTAATGCAAACCATCTTTACCCAGTATTCTCATTGCTCCATTATCACTTGCTCTTTGTGGTAAAAATGAGTTAGTCACCCCATTACAAGAGCAGAACATACAGTATACTCACTGCATCTTACATATAAAGTAGCCTATTAAAGTTGCCTAAACTATAACACAGGCCTAATAAATGAACATGTCCTTTCAGACACATAAGACACTACATTTTAATTGATTATTCTAGTGATGTAAGCTAATGTTGAGGCCTATGTGTCTGTTTGTATGTGTATATTCACTATATTGTATGTGCCTGTATTTACTTATTGTATTATTATTATTATTGACTGTAGACTGCTGATGTAAACCAAATTGCCCCTTGGGGACAAGTTTTACTCTACTCTACCAGAAAACAAACACAATCTAATATTGACAGACACCTGCACATACATGAGCAGAACTAAATGTTTCAATCTATTCTACACAAGTCAAATAATGATATGGAGATTAAACACAGTTGTCTTCGTGTGTGTGTCACATCAACAGTGTCAGGTGCTGTTGTCTTTGTACCATACTTAGACATTAAAAGCAACATACGTTGGGAGTATTCTAAGTAAAACCCATGTGTTTTATCATAACATTATT
>JAODOY010000119.1:0-14023 GCA_025399855.1 Forbesichthys papilliferus | reverse complement strand
ATGTGTATGTGTGTGTGTGTGTGTGCGTGTGCGTGTGTGTGTGTGTGTACGTATGTGTGTGTGCGTGTGTGGTGTGTGTGTTTAAACGGTGTAACCAAGGACAAAATATGCTGTTGCTTATATGATAAATGACATGACATTATTAATAGGCAATGAGGGATTCCAAGGAATGTTATGCCTAACATTACTTTTATATTGACATGCAAATAAGTCCTCACCACATCAACTGAACAGATGCATCGATATCTGCCACATGCCAGGAATATGAGTTTCGAAGATTTTACCACATTGTAAAGAGTAATAAAAAAATTGGTGTCACTTAAAAGCATAGAATCTATGTGTTTGTGTGGGTAAGTGCGTGTGTGTGTGTGTGTGTGTGTGTGTGTGATTGCATGTGAGGTCATGTTTATATTTGCATATATAGGCTATACATAGACTACTGTATATAGCATTGAAGAGTTTCATAATCCCTAAGCAGCATGACTACAAAACCTATAGTGAATTAAATACAAGGTTTAAGAGTTCAGTCAAATAACGTTTATTGACATGAGACCCTTCGGGTAGCATTAAATACTCTACATTCAGATGTTATTAAAAACATGCACATGTAAAATATAATATATAAACATAAATATTAGATTAATATTTCTAAAAAAACAAAAATATCAATAAGAAAATTATTTATTTTCTTCTCATTTACATAATAAAACATGGAAATACAGTGCCTGTGTCTTGTTGCTTGTGGCCTTAACCCCTTCCAGTTCCAGAGGAAAAAAAAAAAAAGAGTCAGACAGGAAATGATGTCGTCCATTAGTGCAAATAAGGACCAGCGCCCTCAGTGGTAGGCTCGGCTCAGGGCCGGCGACGGCCTTTTCAAAATGGCCTCCACCGAGAAGGACAGCGTGTCTCCTGACCCCGCCTTGGTGCCCGGCGGTTTGGACAGGAAGTCTCTGGCCAGCCGGTCGCGCTCCCGGTCCCGGTCCGCGGCCAGTGCGCCGTGCACACTGTCCCGGTACTGGCGGGCCGCCACCTCAAGCAGCCCCCGGCAGTATGGCGGCGGCGTGGGGCGGGTCTTGCCGTCGCCCAGCGCCTGCTGGAGGCGGGACTGGAAGGAGCTGAGCTTGACGGACAGTGGCTGCCTGACCGCAGCGGCGGCGGTTGTACCGTCCTTGCCTGGCCTGCCCGGCGCCCCCTGGCCCTGCTGTGGCAGGTGGGGGCCGAGGAAGGCCTGCCCCAAGCCCCTCCTGGGCGGGGAGAAGGCCGAGCCCTCTCTGAGGCCCCCGACACCTCCTCCGCTGCTCTGCAGGTCGGCTCGCTGAGGAGGAGGAGGGGTAGGGGGAGTAGTGGGAGGGGCGGTGGCCGTCACGGGGTCTTGTTGCTGGGCAGCAGTGGCCCGGGACCCCTCCAGCCTGGCAGCACCATCCTGCCCGGGAGGGGGCTGGCTCTCGGCGGGCGCGGCTCGGGGGGGCTCCCACACGGCCCCGGCAGGCTTGGCGTTCTGCACCGCCGTGGCGTTCAGCAGGCAGCGCTGGTACAGCAGGGCGTCACCCAGGGCACTGGCGGCCGGGTGGTGGGGGTGTAGCTGGGCGGGGTGGAGGTGGGAGTGGGGAGTGGCGGCGCGCGGCCACACCACGAAGCCCCCCCGGGGGTAGTGGCGGTAGGTGGTGGCCACGCTCACGTTGGAGGTGGAGATCAGTTCCACACTGGCCGGCCCCCCGGTGGCCGCGTACTGCAACGACAGGTCCAGGCAGCCGGGTGGCAGGAAGCCACCGCACATCTGCTGCTCCTTGAGAGACTCCGCCCCCGCCGCCGTCGCCCCTGACGCCGCCGCCGATGAGTAAGCCGCCTTGAAGGAGTTGTACTCGGCGGCTCCATGGTGGTGGTGCATCAAGCTGCCCGGGAACAGCAGGGCGGCGGCCGGTGAACCCCCGTGGCGGTGGTGCGTGGGAGGAGGGGGGAGTGGCTGGGGCTCCAGCAGCTCCCGCTCCTTGTACTCGCGCTCCAGCATGATGCTCTCCAGCTCCTTGTCGGCGAAGGCCCGCCGCTTACGCATGCGGTCGCTGAGCGGCGGGGGCAGCGGGGAGCCCCCCGCGCCGCCTAGGAACGGGTCGGCCTGCGTCGGGCGGTAGCCTGTGGAGAGGAATGATGGGGGAGGGGGGACCGTTAACGTTTTTATGAGGAAGCATGTTTCACAAAATAAAAAAAGAATAAATTAAATTAAATACTTTTTAAAAATACAAATATAAAAGGGATTGTGTGTTTGTTTGTTGCTTCCTTCCCCAAAAGTGATAAGGCAAATATTGCACAATATGGTGTTTGGTGTTTTTAGATTTTAAATTCAGACAATCATACAATGAAGTTGCAGTTCAACTGTTTTCTCTGTGGGAATTTGATGAAGGTCTACAGAAACTAGTGTATCTAGTTCTGGGGTGGGGTGGGGGGGTTAAATGTTTAAGGTCACAGAGGTTAACAAGCCCATATTATCAGTTTGGTTTACCAGAAGAAATAAAAATAGGCTAGAAGAGAGAGAGAAAGAGTATATATCTATAGTCGCCTTTACCTTCTAGGATGCTTTTAGCCAGTAAGGTGGAAGGCCTCATGTGTCTTTGATAAATGCTTCTCCTCTCTGCTGGAATCTGCTTTCCAGAAATCCCTTTCTTATCCTAGGAAACAACACAACATAAAACTATTATAATAATGACACACATTTTACAAATGTCTATATTGCATGCTGTATTATATGTTATATTAAATAATCTTATACATTTTATATATGATCTTATATTCTTATAAATCTTACAGTAAATCTGTGTTGATTATCTTGTTGGTGTTGTAAACGCTGTTTTATAGCCTGATTATAACACAACAAGTATCCATGTTTAATAGGCTTATTTAATATTATTGTTTCTGTGCAGCAAATGGGTATGTAGAAGCAAATGTCTTCAAAAAAGACTAAATGTAAACATTGCTTCAAAATATGTTTTACTACAGTTAGGCTTACATGTATGCAGTAACTCATATTTTCCATGGAAAATATTGGCAACCAATGCTGGAGGCATTATAGTTCTAAAACATAAACATATATCCGCATCTTACCACTTCTTCCTAATATCACAATGAACGAGCCAAACTGAATATGCTTATTAGTCAACACAAACGATATCATTAATTTTGAGTCATAAGTCTGAATAACAAAAGATAAATATCAGCGGGTGTGCAATGGTCTAGACCCGGGAGTTAGGTACAGTCAGAACCAACTATGCCTAGGCAAAGCTTTAATCCAAAGGGACGATGACGGCTACAGTTTACACGTATTTCAATGAGCAGATAGGGGTTGGTTACACATCTTGATCAGGCTTCAGACCCGGGTCTCTAACCCAAAAACTCTCACGTGTGCCCAAAAGACTGTCCGATACAAAGTCATCACATTATGAAGTGCATTTTATGGTTATACTCCGACAATTTTTACTGGTAAAAATTAATGGATTAAGTTTAAATATCGGGCACAGAGCATGCGTGTGAAATACTATAAATTAATAAAGATAATTAAAAAATATATTATTTTTTATCTATGCCTATATATACATCATCGTGTAAATTAGTCTATGTAGTTTCCAAATATAAACAAGGATATTTGACATAGCAAACAAACACAGGTAACACTTCTGAAATATAGCCAATCATAATTTTATATAAAAGCAGCTGCACACGCGGACGGCAATCTCTTTTTATCGGACAATAACTGTTGGGCACGACACCGGCTGGGAGTCAAACAGCCACACCAACTTGACCAGACTATACAAAACACACACACACACACACACACACACACACACACACACACACACACACACACACACACACACACACACACACACACACGCGCGCGCTCTGGTTGGCACCCACCTCCGTGGCTTGCTGCCTGCGCAGTGCCACCTGCGCGGCCATGACGCGCTGCCTCTCCACGACAAGCAGGCAGTTGGCGCACTGGCAGTCCCGCCAGCGGCAGAAGCGCTTGTGGCCCTTCAGCGACGACACCACGCCGTGGTTCCTGCAGCGCGCACACTTTGGCGTGCGGCTCAGTTTCCTCTGGTCCCCCACTGCTCCCGCCGCTCCCGCCACCGGCCCGAGTTGGCCGGAGCCCAGGCCGCCTTCGTCGCCCTTGGTGATACACGCCGCCGCCTCCTCGTCGTCACCGGACGGTTGCGAACCGCCGCCACCGCCGGCCTCGCCTTGGTCGTCGCTCTCCGTCCCCAGGCTCTCCACGTCGATTTCGAACTCGCAACCAGCGCTGTCTGACATGTTTTCCGTCCCAAAAACACGCACGCACGTACGCGTGATATTCACTCACTGTGTGTGTGTCTCTCTCTCTCTCTCTCTGACTGTCTCAGCCTGCGCCAATTCGTCTGCATGAGGAAATAAACATATGTGTCATGGACGAAAGGATTTCTGAAATATGTAGGAAACTCCAATGTTAATATTGACAACAACCAAAATGTAACGTGTAACATACGAGAAACAGCAAAACTTCGTACTGAACGTACCTTACCTTACCGCAAATGTAGGAAGGTTCTTCAAGCGTCCTTGATTCAGACAGAGTCAAAACGACAGACGGGGTCAAATACATGTAAACCCCTGGTGATCTTGTAATTATGCTTGTGGAAACGCAGAACGGCTCTTGCGGGATAGCCGTCTTTACGCAGTGTCTGTCATCTGCCCAGAGTTAAAACTTCTCTCTGAGTTTAGACACAAAGCGCCACCCCTATGAAGAATGTAGGTATGCTCTGTGTGTGTTGTGATTGGCTATATTTCAACCCGATGGACCAATTGGCTGCCAACGAGGACTTGATTAAATGCTTTCGATGGAAGCTGTCTACTATAGAAGAATATGAAAAACATCAAGATGTTGATGATGATGTTGCATGGTCGTTGACCACAAATAAGGATCGTGCTTATTGTATCTTTGTGATTATTTAAACACATTTATAACATGGACATTTTCAGTTACATTTTATTTTGAAAGACAAGTGCAGTAGCCTATTTTACGTTTTGGTATAGGCATTTAAAAACGATTTCATATTTTTTGTATGCTACAGGCCTATGTCCAAGTTGTAGAACCAGTCTTTGGCCATGGTGATTCACAAGCGTTTTACAATAAGACAAGGCCACTAGGCCTATTTTATTTGTGAACAGTAGACCTGTTTATACCTTCTCATCTTATCTAAAATGTATAGCCTCAACAGGTCTCCGTTATCAAATACTATATGGTTGATGATTAGATCACCGTTATTTAAATGAGCCGCGTGAGAGAGTGTCCCTGACGTTAAATAGTTCCTATGCTTGTTACATTTGTTCACCTCTGAAGTCGCCCAATAGAACAACAATGTTTGGCGCAGATGGCTTCGCAGGATGATTCGAATGTTTTCACAACAAGCGCCTGAGAAAACACCCAGTCAGCATGCGGGTGTGTAGCCGACTAACTGTACACACACAAACACAACTCTCACTGTTCCGAGACTTGCCCAGGGTGAGGCAACACGTCGCATTATTTGCCTATTTTTATATTATTTGCCATTTAATTATGTATTATACAGTAAATGACCCTTGCATAAATTAACCAATTTTGACACTAATAATTAATTTTTTTAGCATTACGCTGTTAAGCTTAGGTGTTTATATAGGGTCTGTGAATAAAACACATGTTCCAGCGGCTGGAGGTTTTATGGGAAAATAAAGTACAAATAAAAGACTAGTCTTTATTTGATTGGAATAAAAATGCAAATGTTTGCCTGACCCCTAAGTCGAATTTCAAGACATTTTCAAATCAAGCCTAAATTAAATGTGAGAGTATATGCGCAAAACGGTTATAGATTTTATTATAAATGAAAGGATGACTTAAATCTGATACATATCTGATACATAAATGCATAGCCATAGCCTATATAGACTATGCATTTCATTAAAATGTTTTATCCATACAGGCTGATATTTATTGCCAAAAAAATAGCCTTTTGTTGTTTCAATTGTCAATATTTTACATCAACTGCATGTGTAAATCAGTTGCCTGCCTGGACACGGATTACTGCTGTGTTACTGTTGTGTTGGGGGGTTTTATCCAATCCCTATCTGCGACCCCATCTCCCGGCCTATATAGGCCTATTGTCCACCATGTGCAGATGACTTCAGCTGAGCACGTACATGCAGGTGCAGCTGTTATTAGACGGGCTATCAGTCTGCTTCCCTGGGTCATTTAGAAATATATAATGTTTTTTTTTTATCTATTATCTCTGGGCCTCAATACACACCGCGGGCTTTAGGCTACAAGAAGAGCTGTGCATCTGCAGGTAAAAGTTCGGCACCAGTTAGGGCCGATACAATATTGTCCATATAGGATGCATGGCTTGATGCAAAACATAGGCCTATATAGGCTACCGCGACACAGCATGCTTCACTCATGAAGCAGACCTATGATAGACACCGACAGGTCCAACGCGAAAAGAAACCACGTCAAACGTCCACTGTTTGACTATATGGCCACACGGTTTAATATAAGGACCCCAACGTAAAAATAAACAAACGGATGAACAGTTTACACTTCCCCAGAAGTTGTCTCGCAGCAGGCTCACTTATAGTTGCGCCTTTGGCGTGAGTGAAATAACAGAAACAATGTTGGAAGTGTCCCGCTGTGTTCGCCAGGCGTGCCATAAAGAGTAACACGAGCTGTTTCTAGTCAACCTAGATCTGTGGGCTCACTAATGGGTTACTGCTATGTTAATTAGCTTCTAATGGGTTGGCAAGATATGCGACAAACACCGTAAAGCATGCGTCGTTTGGCTCAACGCAAGCATGAAGGTGCTTTGTTGAACTATAATACTTTATATGCTACATACCTATTGTCATTGACTTCTAATGTTTCATTTGTAAATATGTGGCATGAGTGGCATAGTTATAGATCATCTATTTTTCTCCAATGTATTCTGTGTATAGGCCTATGCAATTACATGTATGGGCCAATATGTTATGTTTGTTATGGCCTCTTTTCTGATATATATTATATGTACGCTACTTGGCATAAATAACCTATATATGACTAATTTATAATTTGTTGTTCCTATAAATATGATTGCGTGTCTGATTAATTTAGGCCTATATCATTTAATTTATATATTGGTACATACGTGCATGCACATTGCATTTTTATCTAATTCACAATAGGCCTGTTATGTTAGAATACATTTGCTGATATTATTTCTTTTGAATGTGTTTAATGTTTTAATTTTACGCAACTCTAGTGCCTTATAGCCAATACATTACACTAAACTGCCTTTTATATATTATTATATAATATAAACTGCGTGTGGTAGTATTACTCTATAGCGGTAAGCCTCTATTACATTATGCAGTACAAAAAACATATTATCGTTGTCCACAAGGAGGCAGACTTGTGCTTGAAGTTCATGCAGATCAAAGAATGTAATTGCGCTCCATCTAATGCTTTAACAATGTGTTATGGGCTCTCTCTAGCATGCTTTACGCGTAGGCTCTTGTTTGAATCAAGAGGTGGCACTATTTTAGGAACGGGGGAGTGATTAGGCTATGTTGAAAAAAGATTAGGGTAAATAAATAAATAGCATATAGGATGTATCTGTATTTTATGGCTCTGACTGGACGTATAATAGCACACGTGTTGGCGAAATAACGTCTAAATCCATACTATCTTATAAAATATAACAATTAGGCTATTACACATAGGCTATACCAGGTGGGCCTAGAGTAAAGACAAACAGGCTATAGCCATGCTGCGTTGATTTACATCACTAGATGGCGCCATTGTAAAGGTTTAAAGTGTGCATTATAGTCGACTGTAGCCCACTGTATATCAAACTAACACGTAATATGGAGTAGGCTGTAACAAATAAAACGTCTGTTGAAAAATATAAGATATTCGTATATCTCAATGATAGCCTACATTAGACGCCATCTCACCCTCTGACGATCTTGTTGGCTGACATATTATATATATAATTTTCAGCATGCTTAATATTTAAACATGCATGCATGCATATCACCTCGCAGATCAAGTCTATCTTGCTCTAATGTTAAAAAAGAACCTGCTAGTTCGTTTATTTGTCATCGAAATACACACCAATCAATAACGATTTCGGTTGCTCTATTTCCATTTTGGCTACGGAATATCAAGGCAAAGTTATTAGCTGCTAGCAGTTTATGATCGTTCTGTCTTCAAAACAGGCAGTTTAACATTATTTGTAGGCTAGTTGCAGTTGTATCAGTAGGTGTGTGAATTTATAGGCTATGACAAATGCCATTCTTTGTTTATTATTTATATTAAAGTCTTGCCTTTGCCTCCTGTTTATACATAAAAGTATCTGGGCACAATGACTGCATGCCTTTATTTTATTTTATTGTTATGGAATTTGTCATTTTAATCTTATATTGTTGAATGTTCATATTTCTGTACGGTATGTCAATTAACATCTCATAATTTCTGTCTATAACTCAGTGAATGATGGTCTTATATACTAAATAATTCACAGCAGCACCAAATATTAGGCTATGGGCCTAAATGTGTTGTAGTAGCCTATAGCCATTATTCGTTTTACTGCTTACACCGTGAGATCTTGCAAACAGGATGCATACTGATATTATGCAGAAGAGTTTACTGTCTCCTGGAAAGTCTTTAGGCCTACTGCTCCTTTAGTAAGCATGGTAACGAAAAACAAACTGAAAATGAATGCGATATTTTGCGTAGGCCTATACTAGCCTATACGCGTGTAAACATTCAGAACTATGGTTAAATTGGTGTTCGTAAGGAGGGGGAGCCCTCCGTATGTGGAGTCTGGGTCTGAGTCCAGGAAATGTAGGGCGCCGAACACATAATTTACTGCATTTCTGGTTAATTTTACAGCACACATTTGCGCCGTTTCTCCTTCAATTTATAGAGGAAATCATGTCTATGTAAAGAAATACACAAAATCCATGCACCATGTGACAACAATGTAGTATGGCTCTCAGGCATTATGTAGCCTATTGGTTTCAATTTCTCATCATCCTTTTGTCATTTAATATGATCCATGCTGAATTAAACAACATGCTTGTCTGCTTTACTCTTTTGAGTATTTAGTTTGGGGCAGTAGCCTAACATCTAGGCTAAATGTAGGCCTATATGTGCGTTAGATGACGGCTGGTAGAACTGCAGCTCGTAGTTAACAATGGTTTGGGGTTTAGAATTCCCCTCAAATATCCAGAGAATAACAATAAGACCAAAATGCTATTACGTTTATTGAGAAATTAAATAATAAAACCCCATGACTTTTCCTGTCCGGAATAGACTCAAAATGTCATGATATTCCATGTTTCCATTGAGCAGTGTTCAATGTATGTCCGTGGCGACGCTCATCGCGCAACAAGAAATAGAACCGTGTTCTAAACCTTGGCGTCAACGCGCGACCGAACTGAAGCAGTGGGCTGGGGGAAGGAGTTTAATTTTTTTCAACTCGCGGAGCTCTGAGCGCTACTTAATTTTTTTAAATAAAAAACCCCGCAAGGTGCAGCAACATTTGAAGCGGCTGCGCCTTTAGACGCGTCTACGTGTGATCGGGCATTCGGAGTGCCTTAAAAAGAATGCGTTCTATAAACACTGGCGTCTCTTGACGCGCGTATAGAATATTGCATGTAGCCTATTGCTGTATTGTTATTGTATTGTGTAGGTTGCTACAGGCTACATTACCGCCAGTGAGCCACATACTCCTTAGCAGTTTGGTAGCCTATTGCATTGATCAAACACCGCTAGGCCACCATATGCACAAGAATATGAAGAGTTAAATAGTTGTATTAACACTGAACACCCAGGGATATTATGGCTTGTGAATTAATTGCTAGTACAAATACAAACTGTAAGAAAAAGCCATGGCAGCAGCCTGTTTCGTGTTTCTGTAGAATTAAAGGTGTAGTCATTGATGACGGAGAAGGACTGTTGATATTTGAACTCAATCAAAACAAAAATAGGTCTCCCTTCAATGCCATATGGGCCTCTGCAACCCACATTGAACACGTATTGCCAAGGCCGAGACAGCATTTTGTGGTGCGGTCCGCACCACTTTGTTTGTGTTCCCATTTGTGTTCCTGTATGAAACAGCAGATTCATTTTTTTTCACCACACACAAAACTGACATTTTAGCGGCCCGCCAGGAGCTATTCTCAGAATTTGACAAAAAGCATTATTATCTTACAATCGCTGACTACACCTTTAAGAGTATGGCGCATAAATAGTGTATATGCATGCAGAAAGCTCATCCAGTTCCCTGTTTTGTGTCCATCGCTGCCCTCGGCTAAACCAGCACAACAAAAATAACGATATTCAGGTCGCATTATCCGCACCCTGACAGTGGCTTGTGCTCGTATCTACTTCTTCCCCAGGTCTCCTAACCCACCCTATATAGCTGCAGTTTGATATCACCGCAAGAATCAGTCTGGAGAGCTTGGAAGTCGTGTTTCAGGCCGCTAAACTAGTGTGCGGCCAGTCAGCATCATAATTAGCTACGGGCGTACTGTAGGTGTGTACGAAGGCGACTTGAAAACAACTAGAAAACGACGGGTCCAACATAGGTAAAATCTAGCAGAATGTAGTAATATAGCATCAGTTTTATTAGAATTTATTAGAGCGAATTATTTTCTCAATGAAAAATATGTTTTCACTCTCCGCCCTGCAAGAGTGGGCAACAGCAAGCTCTGCTGCTAGGTTCATCCAATCACCTGCCAAGTATTTTTTGAAAGCGCCCATATGGATGTGTCTTACAGATAGATATCTGGCATGTCAGGTTAACCCCCATTCTCCCAAACTGTACAGTCACAGACCCGCTCATGTTGTTACAGCTATCAAGTGTCCCTTTAAGTCCTAAACTCAGGGAGGGCTCTCTAACCACTCACTGTGGACAGCTGTACAGTATACACGCCTGGTAAACAAACGTTCCCAAACCCTTTTTACGCTATCTTAGGCCTTCGGTGGAACCTGACGCTTCGAACAAGGAACAACACTAATGACAGAAATCTGATCTGTTTAAGCTCTCCCCAAAGGTTTTATTTGGCATACTCTTGACATGCATTGGTGATCTTTACATCAAACGTTTTCACAGTACTGGACATGCTTACAGAGAATGGTTAATAGATTACCATAAACAATGTGAGTGGCCATCGATCCGTTACATTCATCCATTCCGATCACATATCCACCCCGGACAGGGACGATAAAAAGCTACTACTCGTCACTTTGAGCACTTCGATAAAAGTTCAGTCCGATACAAGAAGCCCATCCATCATTATGCTTTCCTCTATGAACACATAACCGACATCCGGTCACAATACATTTTTGGTTGCTGTCCGTGTCCAGGCGCTGTTAGCGCCACAGCTGGTTAGTTGTGCCCAGCTGGTTAGCCAGCCAACTAGCCGCCTCAGCTAGCTAGCCACCTCAGCTAGCCAGTCACCTAGCTAGCCAGAAGCCTAGCTAACCGGTCGCCCAGCTAGCTAGCTAGCCAACCAGCTAGCTGCCAAACTTGCCAGATGCCCAACTAGCTAGCCACCCAGCTAGCTAACAAGCTGTCCACCTAGCTAACCACCCACCCAGCTAGCCACCCAGCTTAGCTTAGCTAGGCGGACGAGTTCATGATGCGGGAGTCCGCAGAGTCAGACCTCTCCTCATACTCCTCGTCAGGGGAGTAGAGGCCCTGGGGCTTGGCCCCCAGCGGGCAGCCGTCCTCCCCAGGACCCCGGGGGAGCCCCGACAGGGCCGGGGAGCTCCGCAGTGCCGCCGGCGGAAAGGGGGAGACGTAGTGGGCGGCGGCAGCGGCAGCTGCAGCCGCAGCAGCGGAGCGCAGCTGGTACTGCTGCTGCAGCGTCACGGTGTTCCACAGGGCCACGTCGCCCGCTGCCGCCGCGCCGCGCGCCGACAGCGAGTTGCGCAGCACCAGCGGATAGCGGCCGGGCTGGGGGAAGGACGGGTGGTGTTGCTGCTGCAGGGGGCCCACACCGTCAGCCGAGAAGCGCAGCGACTCGGGGACGCGGAACGCAGAGCCCACCGACCACTTGGCGGAGGTGGGCACCGGGTGGTAAGGCCCCAGCGCGTGCTCGAACAGGTGTCCGTTGTGGGGCAGCACGACGGAATCCGGATGGGGGTCGGCGTGGAGGTGGGGCCCGCCCCCGACGCCGCCCTCGGGGCCCCGGCTGGACAGCAGCACCTCGATGGCACCCACCAGGTCACCACCACAGCCCCGCAAGATGAGCTCCAGCACGGGGGGCTTGTGGGCGGGGAAGATCTTCTTCAGCACTTCCAGCGGGGGACGGTTGGCCCGCAGGTGGAGCGGCAGGGAGACGGAGCCCGCCGCGCCCTCGATGAGCACGCTGTGCTCCCCCCCGGGGGCGGTGGAGGAGGCCGGGAACCGGCGGGGGCTCTCTGACTTGGCCCTGGTCGTCGTTGCCCTGTGTCGTTGTTGTTGTTGTTGGTGGTTGTCGGGATGAGGAGGGGTCTCGGGGGGCTCTGGCGTGTAGCAGGTGCCGGGCTTGGAGCCCTCGGGCGAGCTGGCGGGGTCCTGCTCCTTGTCGCTGGAGCTGCCCCCGTTCTCATTCTCCGCTCCTGACGACGCCTCACCGCGAGCCTCCTCGGGGGCCTCTGCAGGTCCACAACAGGAGAGAGAGAGAGAGAGGAGCACGTGTTAAAGAAACCACCACAGCTAACTCAGTATAATATAAAACTACGGCTAAATCAGAAGAAGAAGACAGCATGCTAACTCAGTAGAAGAAGAAACCATGCTAACTCAGTAGAAGAAGAAACCATGGCTAACTCTGTAGAAGAAGAAACCATGGTAACTCAGTGTAATGAGGGAAGGAGGGTTTGTACAGGACTTCAAAATGTATTAAATTAATTCACCTGACCTATAGTACTTCCTTGATGTCTCCACAGAAATAAGCATGCCATAGTCTATAAGCCCTCATAAGGAGAAAGGTAACATAGCCTATAATTAATAGCTTGTCTCCAACACAGCTAATATTCTTGTTGTTTTTTTTTTTTACCCCTACAAAGCTGTTTACACAAAGTGCTGACTTGGTGCCATTGAGAAATCTACCGTCAATGCAGTTTTGACCACATTGTGTAAAGCATTGCCTGTTGCTTGGTAACATTTCATTTGGAGTTGACCTCCTGCTAGAAATATGGCGATTACATTCGATTTGCCCTGTCCCGCGTTGATTACAGTAATCTTTTAAAGCGCCTGGTGCTATTTGTCAAAATGAAATGGGGCTGGTGTGAAGTCAATGGCAATTCGCTTGGCCTTGTGTTCAGCTACTAGAATCGTATCAGACAGAAAGACATAAAAGGTCTGTTAAGGAAATCATAATAAATAGTAGGCCTATACTGCATTTGGACAATTTAACAGCACTAATAGCACTGACTAGCTATCAAATACAGAGGAAAATGTCAGGTTTATAATCTTGTCACACGAGTTTCTTTACTGGGTTTTATTTAAATCAAAAATGTATTTCAGCTCTAATTATATATATTTATTAAAGGTTTTTAAATAGGCTATACATTTTAAAGGGTCAAAACAATTAATTGTAAAGAACCATTTAATAACGCACCAAATGCCTAATAGTTTACACTATGCATTTCCTAAATAAAAAGGCCTTTAGCGTGAATTAAAAATGATATAATTTAAATAAAATGTATCCTACATTTAATGTAGATTATCCCAATCACATTTATACAATATTAGCCAAAGCATATTGGCTAAAATGTTAGGTTTCTTAATATAAGTTTATAGGTTAACAACCAATAGTGAGAAAGCAATCATAGGAAAAACAATAATGAATCATCGTTTTACTTCAGCCTCTTATTTTGCCAGAGTGAAGACATTTGGGTTTGTGAACATTTCATTAAATTAAGCAGCACGTGCTCGTAGACCTTTCTTATTTTTTCTCGAAATCATTATCATGGTCAAATCACACTATATTTCTA
>JAODOY010000118.1:0-14024 GCA_025399855.1 Forbesichthys papilliferus | reverse complement strand
TACTGACAAATGTACTAAATGTAAGTCGCTTTGGATAAAAGCGTCTGCCAAATGCTGTAAATGTAAATGTAAATGTAAATAAGTCATAAATATATCACAGTTTATTGGAACCAATTTGTAAATTATATAGATAGGAAGAAAGTCTGGTTGCTTCCTCAAATATTTAATCGTGAATAAGGTTAAGGAGGTGTCCTTCAAGATTATTCATAAATATTACCCTGCCAATCAAATAGTGATTGGTAATAATATAAACCAATTATAGGTTTGATCAGTAGGCTACAGCTATCATGGAATTCATTACAAACTAATTCATAATATTTTTCTGCATTGTCCTCTTAATGGATAATATACTGCGTAACATTATTGGCTATGGCTAGACTGAGGTTGAAGTGAAGGTTGTGATTGGCTCAGATCAACAGTCTGATGCAACGCACCTGTCGGTCTATGCTGCTCGTTAGTAATAATATAACACAATGACTCCCTAAATACTAAATACTAAAGCCTGATGACATTACAAAAACTGCATTACTTTTCATGTTTCAGATTTATCTGCATTGACAATGTGAAATATTCTTTTTTTTTTGTGCAAATCAAGTTCCTTTTACTGTAAACCACACCACTGTACCTTTTTGGCTTGAGGGTCGATGTCTGCATTTTGAAAATAAACTATGTATAAGTGAATGAGTCACATATGCTTTATACTGTAAAGTGTAGGAAAACATGAGACAGGATTGCAGAAGTAAAATCTTTATCAGCAACGTGAAATTGCAGCCAGCGATCAACCAATAAATTAACAAATAACCTACGTGGCTTTTGTTGAGACAAAAGAAAAAGAACACAAGCGTAAGAAACACAAATGCACAGTTCTGTTCTACAGTAATCCATACAAGTTTCTATCTTTGCTCCGCCCTACTACTGCTCTCAGGCAAAAATGTTTTCGCTGAGATTACAGAATAGTCTAGAAACTCTGTTTGCATTAGCGTTCTCACAGCCACCCTGCTGGCGGACCAATCAGGGAGGGTTAGTGAGATGAAGTTGAAGTCAAGCGCGTTTCTACATGGTGGTAGAGGCAATTAAAACAGTTGTAGCAACGCCGATTGGTTAAGGCTGTCAAATAGTTGAATTTCAAAATAACTGTAAGCACAGGTCTCCGCCCTAAGAGGCAACGACTGAACACTTCCCAATAGAGCGTGGCCAGTCCGTATTCAGGAAGTGATTATTGTGTTGGATAACCAGGCTAACATTCTCCAGCAAGACTGTATGCTCTCCTTTGAACACCACGACACATTCTTAGTCATCTTCCTCTCCCTGACCCAACTATCCATATCCCTCTGTCGTCGTGATTATGACCGCATGCTCGTGCGAGGACACTCTTTCAGCTACCTTCTGAGTCTGCGCGGACAACACAGAAAACGGAAACAAGGAAGTTGCGGGACTATTACTGACAGCTAGCAAAGAGCGAACCACCCCACTGACACCAAAATCTAGTAGCCTAGTGCTTGCACTATCAAATGTAGGCCTTTCTATGCCTTTTATTAATTCAAAATTAAATGAAGAGAAGACGAAGGAGCCGCCGAGTTTAAGTTTCATCGCTAGAAAAAGTTGATAGAACGTCGGGTTTCGGTTGATAGGAGCGGTCGCTCCACTCTACACCAAAGAGTCAGCCAGCGACCTGGTAATTTCTGTTGATAAGCAGTTGCTCCCACGAGCAAAAATCGCTGCGGTGTAGTTCTAGCTTTATAGTTTCTCATTCATTGTAATATGTACAGATCAGTTCAGCACTACAGCAGATTCGATATTTAACAGGCCTTCAAAATGGTGGTTTCATTTTAAATAGATGTACATTTAAAAACATTGCTTTTAGATAGTGATCTCCCCGGTATGAGGAACACCTTTCTGCGTGGAATCTTTTTTACAAACTAAAGAGTGTGAATTCTCATGTGCAGCTTCACATTGATTTTGTGTGCAAACTCTTTTTTACAGACAGAGCAACTGAAGGGTTTTTTCTTAGTATGAATTCGTATGTGTCTATTTACTGAGCTTTGGTGTCTAAACTCTTTTTTACAGACAGTGCAACTGAAGGGTTTTTCCCCAGTGTGAATCATCATGTGCATATTTAGTGAGCCTTGCCGTGTAAAATATTTTTTACAGACAGAGCAACTGAAGGGTCTTTCCCCAGTGTGACTTACCATGTGATGCTTCAGGTAGCATTGCACCGAAACATCTTTTTGACAAACAGTGCAGCTGAAGGATTTTATCCCAGTATGAATTCTCATGTGATTGTTTAGAATGCTTTTCTGTGTAAAATGTTCATTACACACCAAGCAACTCAACGGATCCTCCCCTGTATGAATTCTCATGTGTGTATTTATTGAGCCTTGGTCTCTAAAATCTTGTTGACAAATACTACAAATGAAGGGTCTTTCCCCAGTATGCATTCTCATGTGCATCTTTAGTGAGCTTTGCCATGTATACTCCTTTTTACAAACAGGACAAATTAAGGGTGCTTCATTAGTATGCATTCTCATGTGCATCTTTAGTGTGCTTTGCCATGTAAACGCTTTTTTACAAACAGGACAAATGCAGGGTGTTTCCTTAGTATGAATTCTCATGTGTGTCTTTAGATGACTTCCCTTCAGAAACCGTTTTTTACAAATGTTGCAACTGAAGCGTCTTACCCCAGTATGAATTAACAGGTGTGCCTTCAGACTCATTTTATGTGTGAACTCTTTCTTACAAATAGTGCAACTGAAGGGTTTTTGTTTGATTTGACAAGCTGAGTTCCTGGCTGCTTCTGACACTCCACAGTCCTCTCCATCAGCTTCTGTTTTAATCTGTCCAGATGAGGTGGTGGCTAGAGGCTCACTGTTCTCCTCAGTTTTGGTTGGATGAAGCTGTGAGGACTGTTCCTCTTCATCATACTCACTCTTCACAGGGTCAGGTTTGAAGGTCAACTTGATATCAGCCTCCTCCAGTCCTGGAAGCTGCTGTCCCTCCTGACTGGTCCACAGTTCCTCCTGTTCCTCTTTAATGTGGGGGGGCTCTGGTTCCTCCTGGTCCATACTGGGGCTCCACTCCTCTTTACAGACAAAGAGCTGCTGTCCATCTGGAGGGAACATAGAAAAAAACACATACAAAAGAGTTGGACCAACAAGTAGTTGTTTTGAAAGGCGTCCTGAAGTAAAATGTATATTATTTTTATTATTATTATTAATAATAATAACAATATTGCAGAGCCACCAAAGTCCTTATGCCAGAATGTCTCTGGAGACAGGTAGGCTACTGCCTTGCAAATGCTTTTATCCATGTTTTTGTTTATCTGTTAGCAATGCTATGCTAGCATAATACACGATTACATAGCACGTCTGTAGGTTATATGCTACTAGATAAACAAAGCTTACGTAGGTCTAACCAACTTTAACGTTCGTTGTGGCTAATGCAGAATATTGACAGCTAGGGCACGAAAGGATCTGCACCGCCACTGGTGCATAATGCGCGTGTGTGTGTTTGAGTGTTTCGGGAGATTTTTATTGTTTGGTCATAACGTTGCTTTGCAGCATTGTGACCCTACTCACCCGCACGCTGATTTTACCTCTGTATTGTTTTACAAACATGAAGCTGATTTTACCTCTGTATTGTTTTACAAACATGAAGCTGATTTTACTTCTATATTGTTTTACAAACATGAAGCTGATTTTACTTCTATATTGTTTTACAAACATGAAGCTGCTTTCTCCTCTGTGTTGTTTGACAAATATTAAGATGCTATTACAAAAGGATGCATCAATTAAAAATTTCTTGACCAACTCTGGTAAACTGTTTATCAGAATCATTTGATTCTGTCTGATTTAGATTTTCATACTACAGCTTTAAAAGTTTATTTTACAGCTCCAAGTCATTAGATGTAGATTTATGTAGTTTTTACTCAGTAATTATTTTACGGGTTCCTTAGCCACCAGCTCTCACATTTGTTGTACAAAATGTCTCACACTTATTGCTGAGGGTATCTACCAGCTTTTCTGTCTAAAGAGAGCAGGAGGCCTTCTCTAGAAGGTTCTAAACCACCAGCTAGGTCTAAGTTCCTGGCTGCTTCTGAACTTCCAGTCCTCTCCATCAGCTTCTGATTCAATTTGTCCAGATGAGATGCTGGCTAGACGATCACTGTTCTCCTCAGTTTGGGTTGGATGAAGCTGTGAGGACTGTTCCTCTTCATCATACTCACTCTTCACAGGGTCAGTATTGAAGGTCAACTTGATATCAGCCTCCTCCAGACCTGGAAGCTGTTCTCCCTCCTGACTGGGCCACAGTTCCTCCTGTTCCTCTTTAATGTGGGGGGGCTCTGGTTCCTCCTTGCTGGGGCTCCAATCGTCTTTACAAAAGGCATACGACTGCTGGCCATCTGGAGGGAACAGAGAAATAGCCACATACATAAGAGCTGACTGAGCAACAATTTGTCAAGTCAACAGTCAAGTGTTTAGATATACATTTTAGGTGAAAGATTGATGATATGATTAAAAGTATTTATTGCTACAACAACCAGCATTACAGTGCGTTGGGTATTGGCAAGAACCTCACGATACATTTCACCAGTGGCATCGGACAGTGGTTGCGGTAGATTTTCTAGTCATCGTGACACCGGTAAACTCACTGTATCCTCATCTTCAGACATGTCTCACCCAGTAAGCATTTGTTCGCGACAACAGTCACATCATCTGGGCCAGTATCTTCATTGTTTTTGCCCTCAAACAAAATGCTGTAGGCATCAAGCAACACACGAGGCCCTGTTTCAGCAAGCAGGTTTAACAAAATCTGAAACTAACCCTGAACTCTGAGTTGGCCAACTCTGAGATGGAAAACTCAAGTTTTCAGTTTCAGAACAGATTATCTGAGTTAGTTTAGTCAACTCTGAGTATGTTTACTCTGAGTTAACCGCGTGCATGACAACTATACATGTCCATTATCAATGGAGCTCAGATAATACGATGCAATAAGGCGACCGCTAAGAAAAAAATAAAGCTTAACATGCTTAATAGCAGAAAATGTTCATGCTGTGTTCAGCCTGTGAATAGTTACTTAGGAAAATTATACATTGGAGCAAGTATAAAAAAAAGCAAGTCTAAAAAGTAGTGACTGCATAAAGCCCTGCCCCCTTTCCCATAGTGCCATTGCTTTAGTGTGATTAGAGTCTAATTTAGGTTGTATATTTTTGTATTTCCACTCTAATATTGTCCTTAGTTCATATATGTACTAGGGTAAAACAATAATCTTACTGTTTGCACAAGAAATATTTATATTGACAAGGCACAATTTCAGAAAATTCTATTATGAACAACTTCTTCTTTTAATGGTATGGTTTAATAGTTTGCTATCAGTTTGTGTTCTGTACATGCTATAGCCCTCCCAAAATGTATTGGATGCATATTTAAACCATTAGGCGTCTTACTGTGTTGGATGATGGGAACAGAGTGGATAAGCATTATTTTATACTGAGAGAATAAATACTCGTTATGTGTCGGTTGTGAAATACGACAAAACTTTCCTTCAGACTTTCATCAGCAGAGGTCCTCATCGAGCAATGGTTTGAAAAGCTTCGAGTAATGAACCCTTTTTCGATACAATTGGTGAAGCTCCATTGGTTCAGAAAAGCTTCACCTCGCCATCAATAGAAATAACAAAGTAACTCACTCATGTTTGTCCCACGTCGGCATCAAGTTAAGACAGCACCCCGCAGCTCTGCGACGCTAATATATCGCCTCTGTAATGTGCGATATCTTACCCGAAAAATATGAAAGAGATGTAAAGTATTCACGTTATGTACACCCTTGTTCACAACAGGACGCAGTGTAAATATGACTACCCACGATTCATTGCGCGACGAGCCAGAGCCGAACATAGCCGAAAACACGAGTAAGCAATGAACCGAACCATTGTGTAATTTATTCATTTATTAATTTACCGACGTATGACCTACGATACCAGTAGCATGCAGGCAAATTAAGATAGTTTACAAATGTATGTCTATATCCTATTTTGTTTTATAATCATTACCTTATAGTTTTGGTTTCAGTGTGTGTAATGTTGCCATGTGGTGTTGCCAGGTACCCTCGCGAGACCATCCTGATCTCGCGAGCTTTAGTTTATTTTCGCCGTGAGGGCGGGGTCTGACTCTAGGCTTGAAGCAGCTGTGACGTGTGGCGACGGGTGGTACTGCAGCCTATAGGACTAATTTATTTGTATTACCGTTAGAACAGTTTAATACATTAGCGATAAACAAAATCAAAGTCAAAGTCAAAATCAAAGTCACCTTCATCCACTTATCCATAATCAGGTCATGGGGGCGACCAGACTACAAATTAAGGAATAGACTAGAAGTTATTCCTATTGCTACTACTACAGCTTTTCCTATTTAAACGGCCAACTTTTCATTAAAGAGTTAGAAAATAGCATTGCTAATACATCTGAAACATCCTCCTGGTAGGAAGCAAAAAAAATTGGGATAGTATACATTTCAACTCAATTCAAACATGCACAGAGAATGCCAAGATGTTTCAGACTGCAAAAAGATATTTGGTCAATTTGACAAAAATACATTTAAATATGCATGGGGCACCAATTCACAATTTAACATAAATTAAAAATACATTCGACTTTATTTACTATAATATCTACTTTATAGTAAATATGGACTTATGTTTGAAACGTTCTGCACATTCTAAACATCACAGCAACATGTGTTTTGGATGATTTGTAACACTCATGCATCAGATATGAACAATGCTACACATTGCTCCTAAGAGAAGACACGTTTCGAACATATTACAGAATGAGTTCATTAAATGCATTACATTATGAAAAACAAAACCTTACGCATTCAAAATTATTACCAGTGTCAAGTTGGGTCTAGTGGCCACCAGCGCTCCCCCGGCCACCTTGTTTTGCGCTGGTATTCCGAATAATAGTCACACACAGTAAGCCCATTGATAATCGTTTTAATAAATGTTGTTCCGTTTCAGGTAAAACATAACTACATGTAAGAAACTGAATTCCTGGAGACAGGCAAGGATTCCTGGACCTTTGTGTTTCTGTAAACCACAATTCTGTGCAAACCTATCGACCTGAAGGGCCTTTTATAATATAATTTATAAAAAGCCAATATACAGTATATTGTGAGCCGCTGTAGGTCTAGTTTCACACTAATGGTTTTTTCTCCAGTATAGATTGAATGACTGTACATGTGAGGAATCAACATTTCAGAGAAATATTAAAATATTCGGTTCAAAATAAAACATAAAATAACTAAATAGAATTTTATCTAAGAGTCCTCTAAAATCAATTGCAAGTAATTACTTCATGGCAACCAGACATGAGTTTACATTTAAATCAGTTTGTCACCAACAGCCCTAGTGTTGAAACAGGCCAACAAATGGCCTTATATGGTCATTATAACATGTTTAGAAACAGACTATTTTAGACGGGAGTAACACTCTCGCTGGGATGCGTTTTCATGTGTGTGTTTAGATTGCTTTTAGTTTTAAAACCTTTATTACAAACTGTGCAACTGAAGGGTCTTTCCCCCGTGTGAATCATCATGTGCAGCTTTAGGCCGCGTTTAATTGTAAAATATCTTTTACAGACCGAGCAACTGAAGGGTTTCTCCCCAGCATGATTTCTCATGTGTACATTTAGTGAGGTTTGGTCTCTAAAGTCTCTTTTACAAACCGTACAACTAAAAGGTTTTTCCCCAGTATGAATTTTCATGTGATACTTCAGGTAGCGTTCACGTACAAAAGCTTTTTTACAAACAGTACAACTGAAGGGTTTTTCCCCAGAATGAATTTTCATGTGCATCTTTAGTGAGTTTGGCCGTGTAAAATCTTTTTTACACACAGTACAAACGAAGGGTCTTTCCCCAGTATGGTTTAACATGTGACTATTTAGTTCATTTCTCCTAAGAAAACGTTTATTACAAACTGTACAACTGAAAGCATTTTCCTCAGTGTGACATCTCATGTGTGAATTTAGATTGCATTTCTGTGTGAACTGTCTTTTACAAAAAGCGCAACTGAAGGGTTTTTCCCCAGTATGAATCCTCATGTGGGTCTTTAGTATGTGTTGCTCTGTAAACTTCTTATTACAAACCATACAACTGAAGGGTTTTTCCCCAGTATGAATTTTCAGGTGGGTCTTTAGTGAGCTTTGCTGTGCAAAACCTTTTTTACACACAGTACAAACAAAGGGCCTTTCGCCAGTATGACTTCTCATGTGTATATTGAGATAACATCTCATCAGAAACCCTTTTTGACAAATTGTGCAACTGAAGGGTCTTTCCCCTGTATGAAGTCTCATGTGTGTCTTTAGATTTACTTTCAGTGTGAACCGTTTCTTACAAATTGTGCAACTGAAGGGTTTTTGTTTGATATGACCTTGCAGGTGGGTTTCAGGATCAGGAACAATGGTACCACTTTCTCCCAACTCCAAATCTGCCCTTGTCTTTTGTGAGTTCAGTATGTTTAAACCTGATGGAGACTGTTGAGTCTCCTGCTCCGAATCAACAGTATCAGTTTCACTCATGTCTGAAGAGAGTTGCTGACCTTCTCTAGAAGATTCTAAGCTACCAGCTGGATTCCTGGCTGCTTCTGACACTCCACAGTCCTCTCCATCAGCTTCTGATTCAATATGATCAGATGAGGTGGTGGCTAGAGGCTCACTGTTCTCAGTTTGGGTTGGATGACGCTGTGAGAACTGTTCCTCTTCATCATACTCACTCTTCACAAGGTCAGGATTAAAAGTGAACTTTATGATGTCACCCTCCTCCAGATCTGATAGCGGCTCTCCCTCCTGACTGGTCCACAGTTCCTCCTGTTCCTCTTTAATGTGGGGGTGTTCTGGTTCCTCCTGGTTCTGCTCCTCTTTACAAAAGGCATAGGTCTGCTGGTTATCTGGAACGAACAGAGAAATATCCACATAAATAAGAGCCCTTTTGCCTTTAGTCATATCAAACATAAAAGTGTTAATATACATTTCATGTGACAGATTAGTTATTAAAATGAATCTACATAAGATGTCCATATTCTAACATGTTTAAACAACCATTTTATATGAAAAGGGTGTTTCACCTTTAGTGCTGTACAGTGAGTAAACCACCTCACTCCCCAGTTCCTGCCACCGTAACAGACAGCCATTGGCTGTCACCGAACTCCATCACTGGGCGCTTGCCGGGATTAGCATAACGTTGAACGTTCTCCAACTTTCAACTGTCGCTGGGCGATTTTGTAGCCTAGTGTAGCTCCACCCGCTATCGCTCACTGTCGCTGGTTCACATTGGAAATGAATGGTCTCTGATTGTAGTTTTAGCGAGCGTGTGAATGTACAGCTATGGACATGATAGCGACAGGCGCTACAGCTCCCATGGGGTTTTTTGGAAAACGTAATGACACGACTCAGGCTGTTTGTGGTCTTGTTAATCTGTTTAACAAATAGGTTGCGGATTAAAATCTATTGCAGCTGCATCATACTGGAATTACGGATACAGATTTCTCCAACAGCCAGTGAAAAGTGACAGTACCACCAGAGAGATTTACAAGGAGGGCACTTCCACATTTGATTGGGGGGAGGGAAATAATAATAAATAAATAACTTATATTATTACTACTACTAAATGATTGACAATCTATAAAACGGAAGTAGTAATTAAGTTGGGCTACTATTCATAAAGTACATACAGGAAGGGAAATTTACTTGTTTACCCACCAGCCACAGTAGCTCAAATTAGAATTGCAATACATTACATTTTATTAATACATTTGTCTCCTACAATACATATGTATGTTGTCGTGTTGTTTCTGTACATTAGCTTAGGCATTTAGGCCTGAACGGGAATGACACCAGCTAGTGTTCATCGCCATTCATGCCTAAATGTCTAAACTTATTACACAAACACAGAGAAGACAAAACATGCATTTGGCTCCTACCGGTAGTTGCTGTAGACTCTGTAGTCATTTGAAAAGGAACACTATAAACACTCAACACCACACAAATGAACAGCTATATACAATATTTTGAGTTCAGTGCCCCCCCTTCCCCCAAGACATTTATTTGTGCCACACCTGAAAACAGTTTCTGTCCAGAATAAGGCAGGGAGCCACTTGGCACTCTCTGCACTGCCAGGGTGTGGGCTGGTAGAATTATCAGTGAATACATCTAAAATATCTCAATTAAAATTGTTATATTCACTCGCTGTACAGTCGCTGTACAGTCGGTGCTCGCTTTCCAAAACGCACACAGCAGAATGAATGACCTTGTTTGTCTTTTCCAGGCTGATATATTTAGCAACAACTAGCAAGTTTTTTTGTCAAGGGTCCTAATTGGCCCACGGACATGTCTATCACATAGATAATGCTGTGATAGGCATTTCACAGATGTTAATCTGCCCATCACCATCGTGAATGAAGTGATGCGCTTCAAATTAGATTGCATTTCACGCCAAGAACAATGCGTCTGATTTATTCGATTTGTATAGAGACTTCTGATTAGTCTAGAAAACACCTAAGATGGCGTTGTTGCCGGAAGTGTTTGCTTTCCAAAGCTTTTTATCACAAATCGCTAGGATAAACGATTATTAATTTATTAACAATAATGTTTAATAAGAATTGCTCTCGTCGCGGATGACAATGGCTACCTCAGAGGGTCAACTATAGCCTATATTTCTTTTACATTCCACCCGCCACTGTGGCTGGTATACAAGGCAAAATTACCCACCAGATGTAGGCTAAGAGAGCTGTGATAGATAAATTACGCATATTTTTGACAGCCAGAGCGTATACTGTATCCTCCAATAAGAATTGCTCACAAGTCTTTGAGCTAGAGTCCTAGTCAAGTCTCGAGTCTTTGAGCTAGCCTGCCAAGTATTTTTTTGAAAGTACAGCCATTCACAAACAGTTTCAATGTACGACTCCCCAGGTGGACTTGTGACAACAATTCCTCTGGCATGTCAGGGTAATACCAATGTTGTTAAGCAAGCTAACTGTTCAGAGAAAAGTCAGCGTGAGAGTTTAGCTTTTATAAATGTTGCTAACGTTTTAACTGTTTCTTAGGCAAATTAGGCTAATACACATACGGTACAGTATTATGAGGAAAAGTAAAATGCATACAATTTTCAATCATTTGTGTTTCAGGTACGTCCACTCCATTGACAACTTCCCTCAAGAAAACATTTTGGAATGGCAGTTTCCAGAGCTCGTAGACACTTTTTACAACCGTATAGCTGTGTATAGATACAGTGTAACACTAACAGTACTATTGTAGCCTACCGTACCTTGTACAGTAGGCTACAATACACATTTAAGTACAGTCACAATGCTAATGCTTAATAGATATTAAAATCTTTATTTAAAATGTTGTCTAGGATACATTATTGACTGACTACAACCTGAATTACATCTGTATGTTTAATGTAAGAAACATATTCCTGCGGATTCTAAATGCATCATTTTTCTCATTCACTGTGTAAATAAATGCTCTGTTTACAACTTAATTCCAAATAATTGTGGCGGAGATAGGCATTAATTCATGTCAAGTCATAAGACATATTGACCACAGGGATCCAAATGGAATAGTTTGTCTTTGGCCATGCTAAAGTGGGATGTGGCCCCATTTGGTTAAAGGAGATGGGCTATATCATTTAATTTACTGTCTGATTTTCACAGACACATTTTACTGTAGTTATAACAATGTTGTCAGGACAGCATTTATGAAAAAGATGTTTAACCTCATTAACAATATTCTCTCTCATTTTTTTGTATTTGTGTCAGGTTGAACTAACATGGTGGAACATCTCCAGGTGCCTCACCAGGCCTAATCCCTATAGGTCCCAGCTTTTGGAGAGAAGCAAACTTGTTCTCAATCTTTTCTTGTCATAAATAAAAAGTCACTGGAACAAAGTTGATATCTGCTTTAAAACATTGTGTGCTCCAGTATGGGAATTATTGCAGCATGCTCTACGTTTCCACCGGCACTCTCTAGCTTGTTTCAGTCATTATGATTGGGTGAAATAAAGGCGCCTCTATGACAACCGATTTTGATTCGAGAGATTCCAGACTGATACAGACAGAAAAGTCAAACTATGGCTGGTGAGGTCAGGATGGTGTCACGACGCTACGTGCAATGTATTTCATAAAGAGGATACATATGTGAAATACTACAATGAAATTATCTTTACACATAAACACACACACACAGAACACATGTTGGGTTGGTCCGATCCAACATGTGTTCGGTCCCACATTTACTCAGCAGCTGGGTTAGAAACTACCCAATTTGTCTTGTTTTCAACCCAGCACTTTTTAGTGTGCAGCTAAGGTCTTGACGTCATTATAACGTTTAACCTGAAGGTGTCTTATAGGTCTAGCCTCTCAAAGCGCACTAAATGGACGCATTGGACTTTAAAATCTTCAAATGTTTCTTCCGGGGGAGTATGCCCGCCCCCGTAGTCCCACAAAATTATGTGGTAAACACATAATCATAGAAATAAACAGTGTTATTATTATTATTATTATTATTTTAGCACAAAAATAGTCTAGCCACGTTTGCGCGGTTCAAATACAGCTGCAGGACATGCAGGTGAAACATGAGGCCATAAATTGTAACAGGCGAAAAACAAAATGGCTTGGGCGCAGATTGTTTAAACTTGATGGTGGTTAAAATATCATAGCCTGTATATATAAAAAGTATCTCGATGGTGAAAAAACACGTTCTACCCATTGTATACTTGGTCTTGATCAGGGTTTTAGTCTGTATGCCAGACTTAATGCAAGTATATTCTGCCTCTACCAAACCACACGCAGCAGGCAATGCGCCACTGAACAAAGACACACTAGAAAAAAGGACCGCCATCTTTGTCTCCATGTTACCACACAAAGTATATATGCCTATAGCCTAGTCTTCGCGACCCCATGTCTCGTTCTAACATTTTGAATGTTAGAGTTTCAAAATAGGAGAGAATGCTTCTTCTGGAACCGAACAAATTACTAAAACAAGCTAACTCACTCATGGTTCGTCCCACGTCGGCATCCATTTAAAGACGCCACCCCGCAGCCGTTCGACGCCAATACGTCTCCTCTGATATGTTCGACGTCTTATTACAGCATCTCACATGTATCAATATGATGTAGAGTCTACTAAAAAGATGTAAAAACAAACAAACAGGCCTACTGTAGAGATAGGATGCTAGACGCTCATATATTGTGTCGAGCTGTCTGAAGTAAGGATGGGATGCTCGAGTCGTCTGAAGCATTGTCTCAAATCACGTGGTCACAAAAGGGATCAAAGGTCAAAATGTTTCAATAAAAGGTTAAAATAATAATAATAATAATAATAATAATAATAAAACATTTTATTTGGGACGCCTTTCTGAACACTCAAGGACATCTTACATTTAAAATACATAGATATAGAACAGTTGTCTGAAATATACATACTATAATAAACATTATATCCGAGAAATATATACAAAATAAACAAAATAAAAGGTGAGTGGAACAAAGGGTCAAACGTCATATGCAACTTTGAAGATGTGGGTTTTGAGGAGCTTATGTTAGTCTTAGTTATGACTATGTAGTATATTCATGTTTATTCACTTCATCATTTTTTAAAGAGATGTTAATTATTTTTATGGTTAGCCTAAAAGATAAAAATGTATTTATGATTCGAGATCTGGCGAGGGTTGATACGGTGGTGCAATAGCCTGTGTGTGTGTGTCGGCAGGGCAGGGGGTGTAGCTACCTCCCATTGATAAAAAGCTTAGTTGAAATGTGTCGCAATTCTTGGTAATGACCCCCATGATTGCGGTGGACAGGGGTAGTTTGTACTATGGCAAGTGTAACATCTATAGCGAGGCTGAGTTAGTTATCCACCATCAACAAGAGGATCCAACCGACAATGTATTAGCACACCGGAACAATGTGGAAGCGTAGGCGTATGATGTCCTATATGTACAGAACAGAACAGAATATATAATATTATATATA
>JAODOY010000117.1:0-14025 GCA_025399855.1 Forbesichthys papilliferus | reverse complement strand
CAGTAATCAATTCGAGAAGAAATCAGTGCATGTATAACGATTTCCAAGTCATTATGAGAGAGGAAGGATTTAATCTTGGCAATATTTCTCAGATGAAAGAAGCTACATTTGACAACAGAGCTTATTTGTTTGTCAAATTTGAGTGCCTTGAGTACCTTGCTGGTAGTCGGGGGGGCAGTAGCTGTGGTGGTGCAGCAGCTCCTCCATGCGGCTGAGGGTGATGGCTGCCAGCTGACCTGGGTACTTGAGCTGCAGAAGGCGCTGGAGGTAGAGGGCCGCCTGGCTGCCCCCCACGTTCACACGCTGGCAGTGGGCCGCGTCCAGCCTGCACACACGTGCACACGCATTGTATTGTATTGTTATTAGGGATGGCACGATCCAGTTTTTTTCTGTCCCGATACTGATACAGGTACTGGTATTTTGTACCTAGTACCAATCCGATACCAGTGTTAAATTAAGTTTAAGTTAAGTTGCAAAGTAAATGACACCCGATCTCTATTTTATGAGTTAGATGCATGTAGAAACCTGCTTCTGATAGTGTGGCCTGGGTAGTTTAGACATGGCTGATGCTTGACAGTAGATCTACGTGTGTAAAGTAATTTAATTGGATCAGTTGGATCCTATGGATTGGTTACAACTGTCCAATTGTCACCGATACCGATCCAGTCAGTATCGGACCGATTTCCGTTATCGGTATCGTATCGGTGCCATCCATAGTTGTTATGCTTTGGCAACACTGTCATTCAACTTTCACGCCAATAAAGCTGATTTCATTAAATTGATTTGAGAGTAGGAGACATGAGACGTGCGTCTCACCTCCCGTTGAGCACAGGCAGCACGTGGGAGCAGTGGTAGCCTGAAGACAGCACCAGGCCCGTGGGGGTCGCTGGCGAGCCGCTGCCCTGGCTGTGGTGGAAGCTGTGGAGCGCGTCCACGCCGTAGGAGACGCACGGCACCCCGTAGCACTCGAACAGCAGCTCAGACATCATCTGACGGCAGTGCAGAGGGTTGCAGGGGGCCTCGGTCAGAACCACCGGGTGATCCACACTCCCCTGTGAGTGAGGGAGTGATAGTGGGGGGTAGGCGGGAGCGGGAGACAGAAGGGAGAGGGGGGGAGAGGGGAGACGGATAGACAGATTTAGATATCGATTTGTTTACAGTCGTGAAAGATCACGTATGTTTGATCGAGATACCTCGATTAAACTATTAAATTACGTAGTCTAATATATTAGAGAAGACGCACTTAAGACAACTTGAGAAGGCTGTGAGCCGCGCACCTCAGACACGATGCCCATGTGCGAGAAAACGTGATCGAAAATCAGCTCCTGGATCTCGAAGTTGACCACCACGTTGCGATCAAACTGGCTCTTCAGCAGCCACCGCAGCGGCTCGAGGTTGGAGATGTCGTTGCCTATCTGCGTGTCGCTGCGGGCTGCTCCTCGGCTCTTCGCCGCCACGGATTTGAACATCAGCCGCGGGGACTCGAACTCCTCCCCGGCGCACGCCCAGCCCGCCCTGGTCTGGAAGGACCCGTTATCGATCACGATGGGCGCAGGGAACGGGGTTACACAGGCGACGGGAATCTCGTGAATTGGATCGGGAGATGTTTTGTAGTCCTTAAACTGAAAGACTTTACACACCGGTTCTGTCTTGGAAGTCATTTTGAATGTGCGTCACTACAAAATACGTCCGACTGAAGACAATGCATTATCGACTTCGTTCCCATGAGTACAAGAAAATGTCTTTATTTTTATTTCACTTAAATATTGCACAAATATTGAAAAATTCCACAAATAATGCAACTAAAGAGAACCCCTGTTATTTATATTTTCAATAGACATTTATAAAACCTAACTACCAAGAAATAACAATTCCTCTACAGTCCCTAACTGCTTTAAATGGGACTCGGACTTCAGGTATTTTCCACCAGATGTCGCTGCTGAACTTTAACACTTAACGTTGGACTTACCCTCGCGATACCATCCTGATCTCGCGAGCTTCTGTTTAATTTCGCCGTGAGAATCAGTCTGGAAAGCCTCGGAATATTTTTTAAATTTGAATATGTAGAAACTGAACTTTCGAAAACGACCAGATGGTTCATCCAATCAAATGCAAAGTATTGTTTTTAAAGTACAGCCGTTCACAATCAGTTTAAATGTACGGCTCCCCAGATGTACTTGTGACAACAATTCCTCCGGCATGTCAGGTTACGTTGAACTGGGAAATAAAATGTGAACGAAGCTGTGCTTTTGAAAGAAAACTCAATCCATAAGTTTAGGAGGAGATACCTTAGGGCCTAAGACCCACGCCAAAAGCACCTAGCACATCTAGGAACAAATATGTATAGTCTAATAAATAACATAATACACAAGGTTACAAAATCAATAAAGATTGTTAATAAAATATTATGCGGACAGGCCATGTCACTCTTGAACATTTTAATTTTAATTCCAGAGACATTATGATAATTATGGTTATGGTGGTAGGCCTATAGTGTAGCCTATTGTAGTTTGGGGATTCAATCACACAAAATAATATGTTCATGTTTGGGATTATGTTTGAATCTAACGTCGATGTTCTGTTGAAATAGACATTATAGTCCTCTATTGGAAATGATAGTTATTTATATAATAACTTTATCGGGCAGCTTTATTAGGCCGTGAAATGGTGGTGCAATTTCTTATTATGTCCAGGATTGTCCTTGTAGACTTAAGGATATATTGTCCATTGCAGAGCATCTTATCTCATTATCAGCCGAACAGCCATTGCAGCACCGACTGGAGAAAAAAATTATTATATTGTTTATAGAATCCTGAACAGCATTTGGTGAAAATTACGTATCGGCCTATAAGTGAATGTGGATATGTTATGTTAGTAATATGTTTTTGATTTGTGCTTACTGTTTATCGTAGGTAGCCATATTTTGTATGAGCTTATCATTTTGATCCATTTTCTGGCTTTACAGGCAAAAAGAAATAATTAAGAAATAATTAAGAAACGAAGCAATATGCAGTCTAGGCTACAGTAGCGCCATTGTGTATCGGTGAATCAGACATGGTTCACTGTTCTGGCACAAAGATCGCCCCCCCCACCCACTTCCCCTTCCCAAAACGTAATAAGCAGATCTGGGTCAAATAGCAGCCTACACACACACACACACACACACACACACACACACGGTCATGCACTATTGCAAACTCTAAAACACAAATACACAGTGCACGCTCGTCCTATTGACTCCTCTGTGACGTTATGTCACAGTTGCGCCTCGCTGTACTATATAGCTACCAGAGAACTCTCAGCCTGACGCGCTAACAGGCTACACGGGCTGTGGGGCCAAGCTGCGTGCATCCATTTTGTGCAGGTTACCATTCGCACCCACAGAGGAGATGGAGCAAACCAATATATAAGGCTAAATAAATTAATACAATAATAAAATGATATAGACAGTGAGTACACATATAAAATATCGACGGAGTAACAACCAACAAATACCTTAGTTTATCCAGGCAAGGAATAATCATGTTAGGCTACTCATACAGCAAATCTAGTGCCACTGTGCATGAAGCAATGATGAAAACGAGAGCCTACTCATCTGGCTAAATATAAAGAAATTGTGATGTTCACCAAAACATTCACAAAAACTGAACATAAAAAGCATGCACGTTCGTGCAAATATAGCCTACATTATTAATATGCATATATTTATTCTTTACACATTTAAATAAAGCGCATTTTCAATATAATAGCAAATAAAATAATAAATGTAAGTCGGTTACGGTACAAAAGACCATGTAAGACTTTTTATTAAATTAAATATTCATTTTTTCTCTTACGTTCTCACTTCCACAAAACGCACACACGAATGCCACGTGCATGCGCCATCTCACACACACACACACACATGCAATCGTCCACACGCACGCACGCAGGCAGACTGTCACTCCCGTTCTCGTCAATCTCAGGCCTGTAAGCACAGAAGATATTTTGGGGCCACACTGATTAATGTGTGTGTGCATCCGTCACTACTACTCATGCATCCGCGAGCGCGTGTCCGTGCGTGTGACAGACTGCGTGTGTGTGTGTGAGTGACAGTGAGAGAGAGAGAGAGAGAGAGAGAGAGAGTCAACGTCCACTCTGGTGTGAAGTGGCTGCAGCTGTCTTTCGTCCGTCATCTCTCTTTAACATAGAGCGGACTTGCACGAGCTGCACACCGAACGGAATCCCACACGCACACGCACACACACACGTACGCACGCAGACACACACACCCACGTACACACACACACACACACACACACACATACGCACACACGCACGCACGCACAGACACACACTCATGCAAACACAGACGCACAATCCATCCAACCACGTTACCTCCACCCAACACATTACCCACTACAGAAAAGTGAAGGTAAACCCTTCTCAACATATCCCCCCCCCCTCCACCAGGAGGAGACCCCCCTGTTCCTGGCTGCCAGGGAGGGCAGCTACGAGACGGCCAAGGTGCTGCTGGAGCATTTTGCCAACCGAGACATCACGGACCACATGGACCGGCTGCCCCGCGACACGGCCCAGGAGCGCACGCACCACGACATCGTGCATCTGCTGGAGGAGTACAACCTGGTGAGGAGCCCCCCCATGCACGCCACCCTGTCCGCCCCGCTGTGCTCGCCCGCCGGCTACCTGGGCGGCATGAAGCAGCCCCCCCCGGCCCCGGGCCAGGGCCAGGGCAAGAAGGGCCGCAAGCCCAGCGCCAAGGCCGGGGCGTGCAGGGATGCCCGGGATGCCAAGGCCAAGAAGAAGAGCCTGCAGGACGCCAAGGCGGCCCACCTGCTGGACAGCTCTGGCGTGTTGTCCCCCGTGGACTCCCTGGAATCTCCCCACGCCTACCTGTCGGACGTGGCGTCCTCGCCCGTGATGGCTCACCACCTGCAGGGCCACATGGCGCCCGTGCCCAGCAAGCAGGAGCTGGCACGCATGCAGTTCGACCCGCTGCCGCCCCGCCTCACCCACCTGCCGGCGTCGGCGGGCCCCGCCCCCCAGGGGCCCTTATCGGGCCCGTGTGATTGGCTGTCCAGGATGCACGGCGCGCTGAGCCAGGGGGCCCAGTACAACAGCCACATGCGTGGCGGTATGATGAGCTCCCTGCACGTGCCCCAGATGATGGGCTACCAGGGCATGGCCCAGGCCCCCCTCCTGGGGCCCCAGCAGGACCCCCGCCTGGGGCTCCAGCAGGACCCCCGCCTGGGGCTCCAGCAGGACCCTCGCCTGGGGCTCCAGCAGCTCCGTCATCATCAGCAGCAACAACAGGGCCCAGGCAGCAGCCAGGGCTTCATTGGCAGCCCAGAGCTGACTTCCCAGGAGCAGCAGCAGGCCGGAGGCGGCTCCAGCATGCCCATCCACACCATGCTGGCCCAGGAGAGCCAGGCCATGGCCAGCACCCAGTTCCTCACCCCGCCCTCCCAGCACAGCTACACAGGGCCCATGGACACCCCCAGCCATCAGCTGCAGGTGCCCGACCATCCCTTCCTCACCCCGTCCCCGGGCTCCCCGGACCAGTGGTCCAGCTCCTCTCCCCACTCCAACATGTCCGACTGGTCCGAGGGCATCTCCAGTCCACCCACCAGCATGCAGGCTCAGATAGTGGCACACATACCCGAACACTTTAAGTAACACCCACATCAGCTGAATATTTTTATATGAACGAAATACAGCAGAGAAAAGGAACATTTGAAAATAAAGAGTTTTATACCTCTGCCTTTCTACTAACAGCGAGACTTGTGTTTCATCCATTTTTTATTTTATTTATTAATGTATTATTTATAATTTCTGTTGCCTGACTATGGGATCCATGGTGTTTCATTGTAGCCATACGAGAAAGATTAGTGATCTTTGTATTTACAATTAGTGTTTCATTTCACAGCATAAACACTGGGTATTTATTTGTCCAAGAATGTTATTTTTGTTATTTTTTTCACCTTTTTTCTTATTATTTCTACTCTTGTTTATATTTTGCTATTTTTGTATAATCTTGTGTATAAACACCAATTTGATAAAAAAAAAGGCATTATTATAGATTATTATTGATTTTAAGTTTCAGTGTTAAAGGTTTTGTGTAAAATATATTTTAAATGCATTTATTTTGCAACCTGTGAAGTGCATTTCATAAACCAATGGAATATACCCTTATTTCATGTGGCTTGATTTGGTGGTGTGCACATACAGTACGTGTCAGGCATTGGATCAGGACGTGACATTTTGTACAGTATACAGCCACCTTTGAGGCTGGCAGAAGGACTTTGTTTAAGTGTTTGAAAAACTGGCCTGTTGGCCAAATTGTTTAGAGGGAAATTCTCTTCTCGAGTCTCTGATGTAAGTTTGAGCCTATGGCTGTCTTTTTTGTAAATATGTTATGTTTCCCTTGAAAGCAGGATTTTGTTTCAGAAATCTGATGTCTTAAGCATGTTAGTCTAATAGTGATTCCTCACTTGGCACTCCCAAAGAAGAGATATATGAAATATAGATACAGAGAATTGATTAGTATACTCACAGAAGATAAGTAAAATAAAATTCTAGTTATATTAATTCAGATTCCTGTAATACACATAATGCCACGTGGTAAATATTATGGACAAATTGTTCATATTTTCTTTTCATTATTTAATAGGAAACTGCTGGCCAAATGTTTGTTCTCTGAGGCACTCCATGGGTAAACGATAGTTCTCATTCTCTTGATTAAAAATCTCTTTAGTCTGTAGTGAAATAATACAATGTTTCCTTCCTGCTGAATTTATAATTGCAATAAATGTATTTTTCCTCAGTTTTCAATATGTAAACATGTTTTTTCTCATAATAAAAGGCGCCTCTGTCTTTAAATGTTGTTCGGTAATCTTTTTTTTGGGATCTATTTACAGTAATGATAATATTCTCCAGAACAAATAATTTTGTTTGGAATTGTAACAGCTAAGAAATTAACAAGAAAGTCCCTACCGCATGGCATGATACGACTTACTTTTCTTCTGTTTTTGTGATGTCATCAATGAGTATTTTGTGAAGTAGGCCTATGTCTCCCTCTAGTGTTCTGCATCAGCTAATCGGATAGATTTCAGTCACTGATGTTTTGTTAGCTGACCTTATCGATATTAGGCCTACAACTGTAAGCTACTTAGAAATAATGAAATAGCTTATTTTTATCTCTGAAAGGCAAATAGTATCTTAGGGATTGGACGATATATGTTATCGTTTATCGCGATAAAAATACTGAATGTCAATTATCGTGATAATCATAAATATGAATATTGCCACATGCAACTTGACAAAAGCTGTCTAGTCCAATTGTATTAATAAATACGTGTGTATTAGCCTGCACATTTCCAGTCAATCACTAATATGCTGAAGGATTGGCTTTCCCATTGTGTCCCCCACATAAATAAAATGAAAAATTTGTTAAAATACTGTTTTCAAAACTAAATGAATCACACAAAAAAAAATAAGCATGTGTGTCATGATACAATATAAATGTTTTAATCTTAAGAAATTGTAAGAACATGTTATTCCAATCTGTTTTAGTGACATTAATAATTGTGATAATATCGTTGATCGCGATTATTTTGGCCTTGATAAGCGTGATATACATTTTTCATATCGTCATGCCTAGTATCTTCGTAAAACACTTCGAAGGATGGTTAGGTCAGTTGCTAATAGACACTGATGCTGATGCAGATGATGATACTTATTGGAAATAAACCATTAGAATAGATTTTTCTGATGAAAATAAAATATGATTTACCTGGAATTCTTATTTATGAAAGAAAAAAAAGAGAGAAAACTATATGCTGGCTGCAACTGCTGCTGGTCACATCATATTCTAATGCTGTTTTTGCTGGTTGAAAGGGCAGGAAAGAGCATGAATCAATTTTGGTGTGTAAATCCGAGTCCATCTTGGCAATTTACAGGCAACTGAAAAAGTTATTTAATTAGTAGATTTTCATTTGACTTTCTATCACCCTGGCCAACATTGTAAACAGCATTATTCTGAGACCATTAAACATATGCAGATCAGACTAATTACAAAATATAAAATAAGGAAACGCTCAGTTCACAAAAAAAGCAGATCCTGACAAACTGCTTAGGTTAGTTTATGAATCGCGTCTTTAAAGCTCCACTATGCAGAATATTGCAAATGCTACAGTACTTTGCGTTTTATCTTCTGCAAAGTGCAAAAGCAATGGTCCAAAATGAACCCTTAAAAACAACAGTTCCCATCATGCATCAGGCTATTACGCTTTCAAAGTTTAAAGTTCAAGTATTACAGTCTACTTGGTTCCTTCTCAGGGTGTCTGTCGTCCTTTACGGAGAGGAAATAAACAACTCCGCGAGTCCTGACGTTACGGTTTCCTTGCAATCGCGTTAAAAACACACCGAGGGAATCCACAATGATTTTCAGTTGACCTGTGTGTGTATATGCACGGTTGTCGGTGGATTTTTACGGGACGTGGTTCTTAAAGAGCACACTAGCTTGCTAGCAGCAGCTAAAATCAGTGGGACTGGTACTTAGGAGAAGAATACACAGAGCTATGTTCGTGCAGGAGGAAAAGATTTTCGCTGGGAAAGTATTGAAAATACATGTCTGCACCATGGAAGGCGCGGAATGGTTAGAAGAGGTCACAGAAGACACCACCATCGAGAAACTCAAAGAAAAGTGCTTGAAACATGTAGGTTTGTTGGCAGCTGTGTTGCTGTGCATTTTATCCCCTGTCACTCTTGTGCTCGGGGTGTTCCTGTGACCCAGGCCCTCCGTGGAAACTGTCAGTGTCAGTATCACTGGTTCCGTATTTATAGTAACTGGGTAGACTCTGCTATTTATAATTTAGCAAGTTGGCTCTCTCTCCATGGCGGCTAGTTTCCAAACACCTTAGCCATTATGCTTATGCTTATGCTGGTGGTGAAGGCGAGGCATTTTTTTTTATGACGCTTTTTTATGACTCAAATCAGTATTCAGTTAATTCAACGTCTATTATAATAATAGCATGTTCTTTTGCAAATAGTTACATTAGGCTATACTATAGCTTGCCAACTTAATATACATATGCCACAATGAATAAAATGTTGCTCTTTGCAAGCATTCTTGTTATCCAATTATTAAAGACTGCATTATGCTTTTTATATAGTATGTGCATGGAAGTCTAGAAGATCCCAAAACCCTTACCCACCACAAACTTATCCATGCAGCATCAGAAAGAGTCCTCACAGACACAAAAACAGTGTGTGAGGAGAGTCTCAAAGATAAAGGTATGTTGTGTCACGTTAAAAGTTAAGTCAATGTTATGACGTCAATTTGCCAGCACTAGCTGTTGACTGGCTGCATTTCACCTGCTCATTAGATGTCTTGCTGTTGATAAAGAAAAGACCACCGCCAACCCTCCCAAAGATGGCAGACATAGGAACAGAGGAAAAGGTATGGATCATGACAGGAACTTTTCTTTTTTAATTATTTTTTTTATGGATATTTATTCATTCATTTAGATATACCAGTCACGTATTCACATGCATTAGTAATAATAATGATAATTTGTTCAATATGAAATACTCTTTAGCAGAAAAAACAAGAAAACAAGGCTCCTGACAAAGATGCTATCCTTAAAGCAACTGCTAGCTTGTCTACCCGCCACACTGACCGCACAGTAACCCAGCACAACAGCAGAGATGTACGTTTTGCTGCCACTGACACCAGTACATCACTATGTATTACTAACACATACCGTGTAATCATGTATTCACGGGTGCATTGATTTGCTATTTATCTTTTGCTAGTTTCAGACGGAACTTAGAAAGATTCTGGTGTCACTCATTGAAGTGGCACAGAAACTTCTTGCCTTGAATCCTGATGCTGTTGAGCTCTTCAAAAAGGCAAATGGTGAGGAGACACAACAGAACCAGTTACATCCATAGAACTATCTAATATCACATTATTTTATCATTTCAGGGCAAGTTCTTGCAAATGTTGATGTTTCCAACAGGAAATATGGGTTCCATTGTCATTAACAATTATCAGTAGTTGTTTTATTGACCTTCTGACCACATCAAGTAGTTTGTTTATATTTGTCTCTACTGAATTCTCACACTTGTATTCATTCTTTTTTAATTTGCAAGTAATGCATGTAGCATGGTTGAAGACATTATTGTGAGTGTATGTACTGTATGTGTGTGTGTGTGTGCCAGCCATGTTGGATGAAGATGAGGATGACCGGGTGGATGATACAGCTCTTCAGCAGCTAACTGAGATGGGCTTCCCTGAGAGCAGAGCGGTCAAAGCTCTGAGGCTGAACCAGTGAGTCAGTAATCTGTACTGTAACGAGTAGTCATATAGAAATCAATGGATGGATGAGTAAAATTATTCACCTGCAGTACTGAATGCCATTGGTCACAAATTGTCTGAAATGTTGTCTAACAATAATCTTGGAGATGTGGTAGAGATGTGTCCATTTTAAATATTAACGTGGTTACATGTAAAGAAAAAAACATGTTTGTTTTGGGTGTTGTGTGTTTTGTCTGCTGTTCTCAGAACAGTGTTATTTTTGTTGATTCGTTTACATAGATATCATTTATTGTTCTAATTTAACCAAAACTAAAATAGTGTTGAGCAGCACTAGACCATATGCTTCAACATTATGTCATGTGAATGTAATACACATTATTGTATAATTGTTTTAATGATGCAGGGGCTTTAGGTGTGGTAAGAGTTCCCAATCCACTTTTTATGTAATTCAGTGAGTCGCCAAAGGGGAGGTGGAGCTTAAGTTTATTTGTTTTGATGTTGTGTTCAAATATCTTAATAAGGAAAATTTGTTCTCCAGCATCATTAAACCAATAAGAATTGTATATTACATTTACATTTACATGATACAATGATAATATAACTTTGAAGCCTATGGTATATTTTACCCGGTAAATGTACAGTATAATAATGAGACATGACCCTTGCTGCTTTAGATTGTCTCCCTACAAACCATGCTTTTACAATTCGATGTTCTGGTGCTCTGTGTCAAAGTGGCGCCAGTATAGTTACAGCAGCGTGGTAGATACATTAGTATGCATGTTATAAGGTATAGGCACAGAATAAAGATGTATCCCGTCTGTGCTGTCCCTTGTCCTACTGTAGTATGTCTGTGACCCAGGCCATGGAGTGGTTAATAGAGCATGTGGACGACCCCTCCGTGGACACGCCCCTACCGGGCCAGGAGTCTTCCGGGGCGCTGGGGGCCACAGCCGCAGCCACACCAAGCCATTCTGGCCCCTCCACGTCGGCTCCACCGCTTCTACGGAGCATCTCCCAGTCCAGCACTGAAGAGAGCGCCAGGCAGGACGAACTCACCGAGATCTTCAAGAGGATCCGCAGGAAACGAGAGTTCAGGCCTGATTCTAGAGTGGGTCATCTTTCTATATGAATGTGTAGTAGCCAATGTATGACATATTCCCTTCACTTACACTTATTAAATGTGTGGGCACTGAAGACACCCGTTGACCCGTAGAATGGCGCCCCCCTCCCCTCCCCTCCCCCCTCTTCCATTATTTATATCATCAAGTGTCATATTGTACATTTGTTGCCGTATAGCTTATGTTGTGTATAAACTTCTTATGCAGTAATGGTGCACTCACTGCTGTGTAAGTTAACAGAGCCAGCATTGATTTTCAATTGACTTGTTGTTGTTTTTTAACTACTTTGTACAGTGTCTTTGGGTATCTTGAAAGGCGGTTGGACATGTACTTTATTATTATTATTATTCAACCTTGGGCCAAGGTACCGTGTGCATGTACACTGTAAAACACTTGGCAGTAGCTTACAGTGAGTGCTGATCTAGGCTAGTCATCATGCTACAGTAGTAAGTCCAACATAACTTGCATCTGACTCTGCAGGCAGTGATTGCTTTGATGGAGATGGGCTTCGATGAGAAGGAGGTGGTTGATGCTCTAAGGGTCAACAACAACCAGCAGGACGCTGCGGTATGTTTGCCATCCTTTAGCTAGCAGCACCGGCACCAGCATCATTCAGTAGCCTTTTTTGCACACACAACACAGAATCACACACACATTGTATTTATTCTATCACAGAAGTGCAGTCAAACCGAATGCTTATGAAACGGCTTAATTACACTAGTTTTTGTCATGGCCAATGCTTCATATTTGACCTTGTGTTTAATATAAGGCTTGTGTTGCTTCTTGTCCTAATGTACTGTAGTGTGAGTGGCTGCTGGGAGACAGGAAGCCTTCTCCTGATGACCTGGACAAAGGCATTGACACCAACAGCCCCCTGTTCCAAGCCATTCTGGAGAACCCAGTGGTCCAGCTGGGCCTTACTAATCCCAAGACACTGTTGGGTAAGGCAGCCTTAAAGTCATTCTTGCTAACTTCGAGCTCAAAACAGTATCGCTCCGAAGTCCTCCGTGGCGCAGCATTACACATAGAAACGCATTGTGAAGTGAAGCGTTGTGCTGCGGCTTTGTTCATGGGAGCGGTGTCATGTTACTATTTACAGAGCCAGGGCTGTTTATAAGTATCTGGTTATTTTTTCAGCACACACAGAGAACGGTAAGATAGCGAAATGTTAGGAGATATTTTGCAATTATACTGCTATTACTCTATTCGTGTTAATAATTACAAATTACAAGTTAATAATTACAAATGGATAATTAAACTTAGTTAATGATGTGTTAGCCTATATGATATTTTACACAAACTATATAAACACTTTTCTGTGTAAGATTCTGTATTGTGGATGAGTAATTGCGTCCTCTGCAGAGAATGGCACGTCCTCTGTGTGTTGTTTGTTGTAACAGACATATAGAGGAGACATGCCACTTAGATCATTTTGCATGGAGCTTTATGGGAGAATTCTGACACGCCAAATGTGACAGTTGAAAGGACATCTGTGATGTAAGCGCTCAGTTGAAGTTTTGCGACAGTTACAAATTGTGGTGGATGTCTTTGAACAAGCGTGGATAATATATTACAAATGCACACAGCAGCTGCTTGCCACCTACTTGTTAAAAGTAGATTTTGTACAATTAATTAATAAAAGAGTCCATGTGAAATGTGTAAAAACATTACATCATTATGCCCACACAACCCAATAATCCATATAATAGGCCCACAAATGTGGCTCGCATATCTACGTGTTTTTGCAGTTGTTAATGTACTAACAATGTTTATTGTGGATTGTTATTTCTTATGAATGAATACGATTAGGGGTTAGTTAGTTTACCCCCAATGATCAGATGATGAAAATTGAGATGACCTGCTTTAGACTACAGACAGCAAAAATTGCTATCTTTTGTAAGAACATTGTCAGCCTCTTTCTGTTTCATAAGCATAATACTAGTGTAACTAAGATATCCGCTGAAAAGAAATAGCATTTGTATTTTAGTAACGCTGGAAAAGCATATCCATGCTATATCCATAGCAAGCTGTTTCTACACTCAGTGCATTCTGATGATTCTTTTGTGTATCCTAAGCAGTTTGTTATTGTTTTAGCTGGGAATGGCCGTTAATGAAGTTGGCGTCGTGAAATCTTGCGCATGCATAGTGGAATTAAAAACTGGAGAAAATGTGCATATTAAGCCTTATTTTGAGGCAAAATCAGTGTCACCAAACGTTTTAAAATATCTTTATCAGATTTGACTCACGATCGTATATGTGCAATTCTTAAGTCCCATTGATAACTGATAGTGCAGTTATGGCTATCTCCTTATTAATGCCATTGAGTACTTCTTAAATAAATGTTCGGAAGTTAAAGAATGGCTACCGAGTGGCAAGACTTGCCTATAAGGACTTTTGTCGTGTGTTTGTGTGTGCGTGAAAAAAAAATGTGTGTGTGTGTGTATATGTATGTGTGTGTGTGTGTGTGTATATGTATGTGTGTGTGTGTGTGTGTATATATATATGTGTGTGTGTATATATGTATATATATATGTATGTGTATATATGTATATATATATGTATGTGTATATATGTATATATATATGT
>JAODOY010000116.1:0-14026 GCA_025399855.1 Forbesichthys papilliferus | reverse complement strand
GAGAGAGAGAGAGAGAGAGAGAGAGAGAGAGAGAGAGAGAGAGAGAGAGAGAGAGAGAGAGAGAGAGAGAGCGAGAGGGGAATTAAAACAGACTTTGTACTGGGTACTTTTATTATATTGTGTAGCTATCTTTAGCCGTGTGTGTGTGTGTGTGTGTGTGTGTGTGTGCGTGTGGGTGTGTGTGTGTGTGTATGTGTCTATGTATATTGTACTGTAAGTAAACATGCACTGCAGGGATGATATATTTTAAAGGGAAATGAGAATGTTATTTATACTTACAATAATTAATTAAAAATAATTGTCACAATTATGTATTATTATTTTAATACATAATATAATACATAATTATTAATACATAATACATAATTGAGTGAGTTAATATCAACATTCACTATCCTGCTGAAATTTTTTTCAAATACTGAGACAGTTGTATTACTATGGCTACTGTATATAGGGTGTGTCTTATAACTTTTGCAAGCATTGCATTTGTTAGTTAAAAAAGAAGATTAATTTAGTTGGGTGACAACATAAAAAATGAACAAACAGTTTAAAATATAAAATAGTAGCTTATATTTTATTTAAAATGATATATGTATCAGTGTGAATACTTTAAAAACTTTAAAATTAGAAATTTGAGGGATAATTTGATAATCTTATTTTGATATGGAAAAAATGTATTAACAAATTACTTATTTTGCACAAAAAAATGTTTTGTTTATAATTGAAAAACAGGTCTGTTTTATATTATTAAAGATAACCTTGATAAAACAGAGATATTGTATACAATGTATAATAATATTTTATTTTATTTTGTGTATAGAATTAAAAAATTGAAGCATTTATGTTATGTTATGTATCTGGAATACAATAGATTCAGAACAATATAGGACATTAAATGTTACGCAACCACTAGTTACAGTTGGAATATTAAAAGTACTATTTGAAACTGTACAATTCCCTTCAATTACTGAATAAGCAAACAGAAATTCATCTGAACATTACAGCTGCTGCATTATGTTGCCTGTAATCAATCTGATGTCAGCTTTATACAAATGACAGTACATTACACAAAACAGATGTTGACTGATTTGAAATGGAGATTTAGTACTTTTCATTGAAAGTACTATAAATGACTGTATATGGACACTAAAAATAATGAGAATGCTTGATCAAATTATAAAAAAGACCTCTCAATAAGACACAATGCACAATGATTAGAATTAATGAAATAGAAGGACCAATGACTCTTTTTCAATAGAAAGACAAAAAGAATTTAATGATATTTTTAGGAATCCCCTGCAAATAAGACTATCGTTCAAGCTGTCCATGCCTTTCGTAGGGCCTCTCTTCACCCTGCCCAACACTCCTTGCAGCTGATAACGTTTTATCACCCAGGCACAAGACTCTCTTCCCCCAATAACTGGAGAGTCTGTTTACAACACTAACAGCTAATAAGATCACCTTTTTTGCTTGGTAGAGCTGCGGTTGGATAACTGACCATTTGTCTGACTCACTTTTAAGCAGCCAAGCCATATAAATACTGGACCCATGCACTTATAACTGTGATTGACAGGAAAAACAAATCTGATAAAGGTGACGTCATATTCATAATACTTATATTATAATACTCATAAATGTAGTGGTTAAGTGATTTTCCAAATATGTGACATCATAGTATGAGTCTTTTCTTTTAATTTCATTACATTTAAAATTAGCAAGCCTTCAACAAATCAAGGAGTTGCTAGTTAGTATACTTTAAGTACGACTGAATTCACTTTTGTTGATCAATACAGCGCTATATTATCATATAGTTAATAGGGCACATTTTATGAGAATATTTAAAAAACTAAAAACTTAACATGACGGCCCCAGTGGAATTGTACAGATGTAATCACTTTGGCTGTAATGTGAGAGACATTTAGGAGCATATAAAAATATGCCTTAAAAGGAGCCTAGTGGGCTTCACCCTGAGGGGCAGGCTAACATCGCTTTGAGCTGGATTACAAGAATGTAAAGGAGATTGGCACTTCAAACAGAATGGGAACCTCTGCCTTATGCCAACATGGCTTTATAACACAGAGAGATTTTTAATGACATGCATTTTAGTTCAAGCATATGCTCCTCATTAGCATAGGGCAGCCAGAGCAGCTATAGGTGTGATAGGCTCATGTTTGTTTTGATTAGTCATCAGATGTGGACATCACCAATCCACGTGGTCATCAGTTATCTCTGCTTTAGAGCTATAGGGATATTCCTATGTGTCTAACATTTCATTACCAAAAGTTATCTAAACAAATCATTACCAGTTACGTTACCAGACTATGTATCAATCACTGCCATTTGAATACTTCAAGCAGCAATTTGTCACTTTTCAGTTCATTCTAGCGAGGCCCACAGTAAGGGATAAGTGATTAATCCCAAACCAAACATTATGCAGGCCAATGAAGGCACTTCACACTTTATTTAGTTCGGCGAACCAGCCAGTGCTGTTTGAAGCACCACTGCTCGACTACGCACTGCTGAAGGATGGATGGATGGTTGTGTGACTGGATGAATCGACTCATGTAAACATGAAAGGATGTTGCTTTAGCAGAGAACATCATCAGACACAGAGTTATAGCGGAACAGAGACAATGGAGGAGCACACTAGACCACTGTAACCCAGTAAGGAGTCATATGTACATGTTGGCCTTTCTGACAATGTGCAAGTGCAACATTTGGCAGGCTTATGTGCAGCTCAGGAGACTTTGTATATATGCAGCCGTTTCCTTTCTATTATGCAAAGCATAAGGGGAGGGTTGGGACCCTCCAAGGGGTTGTGGAATGAATTTTAGAATGATTTCATAACAAAATATTTTGTTTGAATAAGTTTAGATTATTAACTTTGTAAAAATAATATATAAAACTGTTGTATAGTATATATCATTCTCCTATATTTTCTGCTATAACATTGAAGTGAATAGTACCTAGTTTTGGATGACTCGGTTCAACACAGGCGCTCAAGTGTTTTCATGAAGGACAGAGGAGATAGCCAGGATACCGCCACTGAAATGAGGAATCACCTGATGAGGGTGATCACATCGACGGTTCAGCAAAAGGTGCAGCCCTGGTCATTATGGCCATTATCAGTGCTAACACCATAGTCATGTCAAGTGAAGGTCCTTTAAAAGATCAGCCTTCTGTGTTCTGTGCTGCAGTGTGACTGCAGGGTGACTCTTAGATGAACGCTTAGACATAGATTGTGCTGTAGACTAAACAATTGTACAATAGTGGCTTAATTAATCAGATATTCTGCTTTAATGCAGTAGTTTGCCCACTACTTGCCAGACCTGGTAATTAAATAACATGCTTCAGATAATGCGTTGATTTTCTGGCATAAATTGTAGGCCATAAATCCAAAGTGCTTTGAGAGAGCAATCTTTATTTTAAAACATTTTAAACGATAGCACGCCCCTTACAATAAAGTGTCCATGACTATGAAACACATACATATCATATACATATATTATAAGACATATCAACTGATCCACACATTGTGAACTGTTAAAGATGTCTACCTTCATTATGTAAAGCTGCACTGTAATATCTGTCTTGAATCCAGACACGGTACAAAACACTAAACATTAAACAATAAGGTAGAAAACTGAGCAGAAAACAAAGTTATAAGAGCAAGGCTAGTGGGTAGCCACACTACTGTATTATATATTATGGGATGTGCTGAATATGCTGTAGTTTGGATACTGTGGCAGAATAAAAGAGCTTTGCTATCTAAAACAGGCGTAAAGGGGGACAAACATAGTTGGAAACTGGAACAGCTGAAATATAATTTGTTAGAAAGAGCATAACATGCCTATGAGCAGTGCCAACGGGATGTCTCACCTGAAATATGATGTACAGATAAGAAACCAGTGTAGATAAATGTCACTACAATGTGCTGGAACAAGTTCAGAGCATGCACCAACTCACAGCTCCACAGTGATTGGATCAAGCGATTAAATGGGTAAATGGGTGCATTTGTCTCAACTTTCACAACACCCGTTTATATTTTCAGAGAAAATTTACCACATAGTTAAACAAACTATGCAAACGTTGCTATATTTACATAATATAGCTAATAAACATAGATTTTATTAAAGAGAAACAAGAGAGAGATAGAGAGTGTGTGTGAGAGAGAGAGAGAGAGAGAGAGAGAGAGAGAGAGAGAGAGAGAGAGATGGTGGAAAATATCTATTTGACAGCCCATCCTAATATATGTGGTAACCTGCTGTACTTCAGTCACCACAACTGGCTCATAACTTCAAATAAATATGTAAACATTTTAGGCACAATGGAAACCCAACTGTACTCAGCTAGCAAAGGTAATACATTATGTATATGATGTAATAATGTCTCAAAATTAAATATTGTCTAGACCACCAAGGTAAAGTCATAGAAAAATAAATGTAATAGCTTTAGAAAGTATGTTATCTGGTCATAAGAGGGTGATAAGTCTTGGTTAATGACTCAATAAGGATGCTGTGTATATATAAAACATGACACTATGTTTAAAACACAAGCGTCTCTGTTTTAAAGGAAATGAAATTTAAATGTCATTATATCAAATAATAATTACATTTGCCAGACAGTCACACAGTCATTGTTTAAGTATAGTCATAGCATTAGTAATTGGGTAACATGTAACATGTAACCATATGCTACAAAATATGTATCATAACACAAAATGATGTTCCATGTTTTGTGACATAGTGTTGTGATAGAGGAGGCTGTGGTCAGCTGTAAAGCAGGATGTTGATTTAGTGGCAGAGGAAAAGAAATCGGCAGCTTGTGATTGACAGGCTTTTTATTTCAGTGTGCCGCCAAAGTAAATCTAGAAAGTCAAAGCATACTGAAGCGTGCCTCAGTTTCTAGCTCCATGTGATTCTTAAGCTCCCAAAACACTGGTCTAATAGGTTAAGGCACTGTAGTTAGCATACTGTATAATTAGGCTACCTAATGCGTTGATGGCATTTTGAAGGCCTGTGCGGTAGTTCTCTCCTTGCTCAATGTGGTCCATGTAATTTTATGCTTTCCATCCAACATGTGCTAAGAGTGTCAACGACTGATGAGCCACTCAAAGGTCTGCCCGACATGACATGGATGGCATGTGAGAAATATCAAACACCCCTTAGATAGGCTGACTGATGTGAGATTCAGCAGTAAGGTCTTTAAATGGCGTGTTCTGGGAGTCGAGCAAACACTTCAGCATGGGGCAATCGTACGTGGGTAGGATTTCCTTAGATAAAACTATTCATAAACTGCAACGTTATCTCATTGCCTCATTGGCTTTGTCTCATTATACTGTAGTGGCAGCCAAAATCAATATTATGTGCGTGTGTGAGTGTGTGTGTGTGTGTGTGTGTGTGTGTTTGGGAATGGGGGGGTGGGGGGGCGGTGGGGACTACAGTATCAACATTGTGCACAACTAAATGGAATGTTCTAAGTAAATATATGATGCTAAAATGCTAATGCAGCAAATTATGATTTTGTGCTAATTACTATTAAAATGTACGATACATTAATTGAATCAAATTTGTACAAATATACTCATTAGGTTATCACTTTCTGACACACAAAGAAACATATACTAATCAAACATATTAAAATGTAAAACGTATGCTTAATTTAATGTCCAATAAAACTGATTTGGGGGAGGGAGGGGGGTCAAACCCCTTAAATCATGCTGACTAAATAGTTTGTATCCTATATCAATGACCTCTGTGCTAACAATCACCCTTAGATTGTTAGGTCTACAGAAAGAAAATACACATGGCTCACATGATGGATGGATTTTCCTCTGCTTTGCTAAATTTAACCCTGTTCACTTGGATAGACTCAAAAAAATTAGTCAAGTAAAATAAATTATATTTGAGGATTACACTTTAAAGTAATCTCCATACTTAAGTGTGTATGTGAAATTCAAGTAGTCAAGTGTAAAGCAGGATACTATTCCCAATCCCAGGATATTTTACTCCATCTATGTCTGTGAATATACTGTATTTACAGTATATATACTGTATACTATATAAATAATATCCTCTATTATTCCCTGGGTTATTCTTAGAGCTGTGCAATGACTATGTATAGTAGGAACGACCATCAGCTCTAGTGTTTGTTAAAAATTAAAAGTCCAAATAGTTAAACACACATTACATGTGGTCCTCTTCATGTTTTTACCATGTTTAAAAAAAGAAAAGCTGTAAAGTGTTGTCTTCCTTGTAGAGACATGCATGTGCAGTTGAGGTGATAGCATCAGAATTCCTGACATTTAAAATGAAAAGAAAAGCAATTGCATAGAAGGTGGAACTGCACTAGGGTGACCGATGAGAGAAAGCTTGCAGGTCACCATTGTTTTGTTGTGGTTGGGACGAACATCAGGAGTCTTCGTGAAGGATATCAATATTCCAGCTAAAAACATTTAAAGGCTGACTCTGCTCGTTGCCATAGGGACATGCTTATCTGATATAAAGCTAAATGCCTGACAGGGTGTGACCAGTGTAGGCCAACAATTCATACAGTAACTTAAACAACAAATTAAGAACAAAACAGTTTGCCAGGTCACATCTCGCAGGGGTGCATGCCAAGTTCTAAAAAAGTTCTAGCTCCTTAATAAGACAGTTTGTTGGCACCGGTGTTGGGATGTTTCACCACATGTTCAGAATTTTATGGAAAAATGGGATGAACCAAAGAAAGTCCCTGTTATGTGATCATAAGAGTGTTCCATTATGTTGGCTTTGAACCTCAAGTTATATAGGCATATTATATCAGAAAATAGACAATTTTCTAATAAATATGAATATGTCTCAATAATATTGTACAAATAAATACATTACATTTTTTTTACAAAAAATGTAACAACAATGTTTCGATACTGGGGTCTCTCTCACCTGCAAATGTAAAAATTTTTCCTGCCAGTCTTTTCCAAAGCTTCTCCTTGTGCACAAGAGAGAGTGAGCAGAGTACAGAGAACATTATTTATACAGAATAGAGTCCACAGTGTCCAAGTCTTATGAAGTAAGAGAAAACACATTTAATTACAATATGCCTGTCTGTTTTTCAGCTTTACATTGCAGGAAAAGGACTGATATGAAATGGAAATCCTCTGAAGGTCACTGAAATGAATTGCAATCTCCCACCGCTGACTGATTCTCCAGTTTAGGTTGAGACCAAAGCACGGGGACTACCAAAAGAGATGGTCGAGGCACGCAAAAGCGAATGGCTAAGAGCTAGTCTGGAGAGGGCAGAAAGACAGTGAAAATGTTGATGTCCATAGCTTTCTGACACATTACACAAAGTTGACATGGCAGATAAATGATTCTGTCATCAGTTCACAACACAATTATCACACTGTGTCCCCTGAGAGTATTGCTGTAAATTAAGAATGCATTCCAGACAATATTTTTTTAAATAATTGGTTTGAAATGCCAGTCAGTGCAAATTGTGTATGTTATCTAGTAAGTTATCTATTTATGATATAAAACATTTACAATTCTACAGAAATTACTTAATTGATTACTGAAACAGGAAAAATGTATTGCTGCACCTTCACTGTCCAGTAGAGCAGCAACATATATTTGTTCACTTTCATGGCAAACAGTTTTAGAGAAAATGTCAACAAATGCAGAGATGGTGTTTGGTGTTTGTTTTCCACCCAAAATTGCATTCAGAAATGAATCCATGGCCTGTTTTAGCGATATCACTCAGTCACATATCCTACATTATTTTAGGAAAACACAATCTCTTGCACTGAGGGATTACATATTGTAAAAATGTGTTAATATATTGAGATGTTTAATATGACATAATTGACATTCAATTATGCATTTTTTCTTTAAAAACTATCATACAAGTTTAAACTAATACAGTACATTGTCTCTTTATGTATCTGGCTCTCTGTATTTTTGTTGATGTTTTCTGGGTCAAAGTGGAGACTTTCCTGGTCTTGCCCCTTTGTGCAAATTTTGATGAAAAAAAATTGGCATTTAACATGCTTTGTCTTTGTCTTAGGTCTAATCAGAGTGAGTAGGTCTAAGTAAAAACAAGAACAAACAAAATATTTTGTCTAAACTGTGTGGCCTTTTTGTGGTATACACATGAATCTGTACTAATCATATGTTATTAGCCTATAATGTAACTGAATAACATGTTAACGAAAGATGGTGTATATTGGATAAATGCATTCCCATTACTAAACCAATGAGGTTATAACATCAGTGATTGAACCAGATAAAGATTCAATTCAGCTATTCCTTGTGGGTAGCAGTAGGCGTATCGTATAGGCATGTGGTCTAGTGGCCAATGATCCACGTGGATTTTCAATTGGCTTTAAACGACATTAGTCCTTTTAGAGATATCCAAACTAGGGCATTTAGAATAAACTAGACAAATTAACAGATGAGAACAAATCCAAATGCGGTCAGACCTCTACTGCCATCTAGTGTTCAGACATTTGTGAGCGCTAATCAACTTAAAATTATTATATATTTCTGAGGTGATATTCCTGCTTTCTGGGTTCTGCTGAGCTAGGTTAGTTATGGCTGATCATTTAGTTAGGCTGCTGCTGCTAACCATGTTATTTACTTAACACATATGATTTACCACAATGCGAAAGAGCCTAACATATCATTGTCAATCAAATAATGTCAGTGCTGTGCAAGGAAAATATCCCACATTTAGGGAATGGATCTCAACGAGCTCATTGATTGAAAATCAACGATGTCACAGTAAACTGATCAAGTTTGTAAATGTACCCTAGTTTATGGACCAATCCATCACAAAGGTTGCCAAGATACAGTATCCAAAAGCGTGCTGTAACTTAGCAACATCCTCAAACACAAGCCATACACCTTACGGGCAGAAATTATACCGGGTAAAGTTCGAGTAAGATGAGGCAATCCGGCCATAGCGGGGACGCCAAAGGTATCAGGAAAAATATAGACCGAAAAACAAATATATCAGCATTCATCGACACTCAAACTGCAGCAGCGACCTCTGAAACGATGTTATTGTCTGCCTTCAAGCAAGACACTAGTGCCAGCAAAGTTTACCTGGCAGGAAGAGGTGAGTCTGCTGCAACTATATGGCTAGATCTTGATGTCGCATCTCATAGAATGAACCGGTACGTTTGGGCTAAGAAAGAACCATACCCTTTCTATAGAGTTTCTCAACGAGGAAGGCCAGACTTCCATCCCTTCGCTTGTTGGAAAAATAAAGCAGCAGATCAATACAGATCCCACATATTGTCCAGAGTACCCATCACCTCTTGGCTTGACAGAGTTCACGCGGAGAGCCACAGAAGTGGCCTTGGGGGACAATTCTCGTGCTGTGGTCGAAAACAGGGTAATGGCGGCAATGTTAATGGTTTCTAAGATTATTTTATTTGTGCAAGCATCTTTAAAAATAGAGGAAATTATGTAGTCAGATTAGATAACCAATGAATGTATGTAAAACATAACTGTACAGTGCCACTTTGTATTATGTATTTTCATCATTATTGAACAGCTGGCTATAGCTTGCACGATTAGATACATTTTGCACCTGTGCCAGTAGACTAAATAGGCATATCGGTGCTTGCATGGGTTGCATGTTTTGCTTCTGGTAAAGCTGATATAGGCGTGGTATGCTATATTAATAAGGCCTACTTGTAGTGCATTGTAAATCTACTAAACAAATGTAATGTCAGTCAAGGTAAACATAATGCCATATTCTTGGTATATGCTGCAGGTGTTAGGTGTCCAGACTGTGGGCTTTACTGGTGCTGTACGCCTGGGTGCTGAACTTTTGAGACATTGGTACAAGGTCAGAGCTGCTTGGTGTGGCCCAGTGTACCTGTCTTCCCCTTGTGACGGTATGCAGAAACAGACACCTAAAAACATACTTTGTTCACTTGAAAATGCAGCCTTATTTCTTGATTGAAGAATGGTGTTTTATAGCAGTCGTAGATAGTTATAGTAGATATAGTAACATTACAAATGTTCACGTCACACGTCAGTGATTGATTGTTGCTGCCATCAGTTAATAATCAATAATGACTTGCTCTGCAGACTCACTGGCTGTGACATTCCAGGCAGCAGGCATACAAGATATCCGTCAGTATTATTACTGGGACCCAGAGCGGCAGGGTGTCTGTTTGGAGAAGCTTCTAGCAGATCTGGAGAGGGCTCCTGAGCACAGTGTCGTCGTTTTGTCTGCTTCAGCCCACCGTCCTACTGGAGCAGACCTCTCCCAGAAGCACTGGGGACATATTACACAACTAATGCTGGTATAGAATGAATAAAAAACATTAGTTTTGTAGGCTATTGTGTCACTTTGATCACACACCCCATTGTTTCCTTCTTTGTCACTTAGAAACGCAGGCTTTTCCCCTTCATATTGCTGCCTGTGCAGGGACTGTGCTATGGTGAGCTGCAGCGAGACGCGTGGCCTGTGCAGTACTGTGAAGCTTTAGGCATGGAGCTCCTGTGTGCTCAGTCCTTCTCTCATAGCTTTGGCTTGTACGGTGAGAAAGTGATGTTAATACTGAAAGCTGCTCAGTTGAAGGATTGTAGTGTGTGATTGTGATTGGCTAATATTTCCACTCTATAGAAACCTTGAAAATGAAAACTATGATCTCTGATGGAAATGCTCAACCACTGAAAGAAAATTCAGTTGAATTTGCCTTATACATTAAAACGTAGAAAACATATACATTACATTGTTATATTTTTAGTGTTAAAAACTAGAATCTATTTTATTTCGGCAAGGACGCCTACTGTGACATAATAAAGTAAGGTAACATTGTACAATATATTGATTTGTGTACAAAATTAATATACATTAGATTATATAAAATGTGAATGAGATAATAATACTATAAAAAATAATAATCATTATGTGAGTATGGTTGCACATTTAATGATGTGTGGTGTGTTTATTTCTTTCACAATATGTAGTGTTTCCTTTTAGCATGTTGTTAACATTTACTTACATTAGAGTGAGTTGGAGACCATATGGAGCAGCACTAGCTCTTTCTCAATACAAACTATCTTTTCCCCGACTGCGCAGGTGAGCACGTCGGACACCTTGTGTGTGTGTTAAAACAGAACTGCGTTCAATTAGCGGTGCAGTCTCAAGCGGAGAAATTGGTCAGGGCACTGTGGGCACAGCCGTCTGCTGGAGGAGCGCGTGTGGTTGCTGCGGTGCTCGGCAACCCGGCACATTTGGTGGAGTGGTGAGTCACAGTGTGTACCATGGTACCACAGCCACAGCTCCGTGTGGTCATGGCTGCCACTGCCTATCCCCCCCCTCTCTTTTCTGTTCTACCAGTGGAGACACTACGCAATTATCCCACTGAAGCACTATTGACTGTTTTACTCAAGTAGAAGTTAAACCACTGATGTAATAAATAACTTGTATATGCTATGCTCAGGCATATATACTGTAAGTAAATATGATTTATATAAGTATATATATATATACTGTATATTACAGTATGTAGATGTACTGGATATGTGTGTGTGTGTGTGTGTGATGGATGCCAATTGTCTTTCCCAGGCGTGCAGGAGTGAAACACATGGTGGAGCGCTGTATGCTAGTCAGAGAGGAGTTAAGAGAGAGGCTGAGGCTTCTGGGAACTCCAGGCTGCTGGGACCATTTGATTGAACAAGGTGGATTATACTGTTGTACAGGCTTAAACGGTAAGGAGGATGTAGTCCTGATTTAGCTATACACTATACTAAACCTTTTAAGATGTATTAAAATATACAGTATATTTACATACTGTGTATTGTGTTTTATTCTTCAGCTCAACAGGTAGAGTTTCTGTGCAAGAGAAGACACATCTACCTACTCCACAATGGATGTCTAAATGTGAGTGCGATAAACACCAATAATCTGGATTATATAGCACAGTCCATTTATCAGACTGTGACCTCTCCACACTGATCTTGAACACATACATTTCTTAATCAATTATAAGCAAACAATACTTTTACTATGAAATATTACTCTTGTAAAATTACATTTCAAATGTTATACCAGTAATCAAGTTGAAGTATAAAAGTAAACGCTTTTAATTGACTAAAAGTAGCACTAAAATTGGCCTTTCTCGTGCTCTTTTTTAAATATGTTCTTTGAGAAATAACCACTCTAACACTAGACCACAAATCAGTAATTATGTTTTGAGTCTGTCTTTGCGCTTTTCACTATTTTTCAAGTAAAACTAATGGTGTGCGTATAGGTGTACATGCAGCCAATCACAGGTGCCGTGCAGACGTGAAAATAAAATCCACTCCAGTTCTGTCACATCCACTGGGCTTTAGATGTGTAAAACGCTTGATGAGGAGCCTTAATTGAAGCTGTCTGATGAAAATGTTGCTTTCTCAACGCAAATGGCAGGGTGACAAGACTATTTTGATAAAAGGAGTGAGTAGGTTTATTTTGAAATGTACTGAGTTAAAGTCTTAAGAGAAATAAAAACTAAAGCTTAAAATAATAATTATACTGTATATATACACAGTACATTGGTGTGTGTGTATATATATATATATATATATATATATAAACTGTATGTGTGTATACAACATAAAATTAAAGTAGATACCTGATAATTGTAGAGTAATGAGGTTCTTGTACTTTGTTACTTCCCATGTCTGATTTTTGCTGCTGCTTCTTGATCTGAAAGCAGTCACCCAACTTTCCAGTTTGAGAAACAGAATCTTTTTGATGCACACGCTATTTTACTGTACATATTCTGTGTTCGATATATATGTACATGTATGCTACAGTTTATGAGCAGAATAAGTAGTTTACCTCTAATTATGAGAGCCCTCAATTAATCGGAACTTTCAGCAATACTGTTTTTGGATAATCAAAGCATGGAATTAGACAGACAAAGTGCATGCATGCATCTTTAAGCCATTCTTTCCAGACATTCTTATTTATGCATCAAAGCATGAGAGACGTATATCCTTGTGCAAATGTGTTTCTTTTTTAAAGTGACATAAAATGGTCTTTGTACTGCCATCATTAGATTGCATTCAACTATTTAATAATTTAGGTAATATAATTTTGGGTTGAAAGAGTCTTACTAACCCCTACTGGTAATTCTGATAATGCAGTCCTATACAGTAATTGTCAATTGCTATAAGGACATGGTGCTTTTCACACTTTGTTTTCTGCTGAGATGATTGTCTTAAAGTTGTTTTCTTGGACAATATTTGTAATAGTAATAATATGAAGCTTGTAATATTTCTGTCTTTTGTAAGAGTGTTGCCATACGCATTGCTCAAGTTATGCTACATTATACCTATTTTAACCTGTATTTGTTTAGTACGGGAGTAACATTATGTTCTAGAATGATGTATAGTATATACACGGTATACTTCAGTTGTTATACATATTAGGCTAAGAAGTAACACTGCATTATAAAACATGTACGTATAGCAGTGAGAAGGTAATATATTGAATTGAAACTAATTGTACTGTTCTAGTATTTCATAGTTTTACAGTGGTGAATATCTTCAGTAAAGTTCAAGGCAAGTTACGCTTGTGATTCATTTGAGAATTTAATAATGGTATCTACTCTGCATAGGAAACACATGGCAAGAATGTATTAGAATCTGGCACCAGCAATTATATCTTAGCATATTGATCTTGCCCTGTTCTAATATTTGGTCAAAAAACAACTCAAGGTCTCTACTCCATATAAACTATTAAGTTGCATGCATCCACATGATTCGCTGATGGTGGGCTAGTAGTTGCATTAAATAATCAAACAGGTGTACAAGATAAAGATGGCTAGTGAGTGTATTGATTATTAGAATTGGTTTAAATAGCTATTTTGTAATTTGTAACTCAAACGTTGCTTTGGGTTGGACAAAACACAGCCTTTGCTAAATTACTTGCAATGCAAATGTGACTTAATATTTTACTTGATCCATCCATCCATCCATCTTCTCCCGCTTATCCGGAGTCGGGTCGCGGGGGCAGCAGCTTCAGCAAGGGACCCCAA
>JAODOY010000115.1:0-12394 GCA_025399855.1 Forbesichthys papilliferus | reverse complement strand
CATCGCACGCGCCAGACGCCAGGGGGCCGCAGAACGACAGTGGTCAAAGCACGAGCTTCTGAAAGGCCCCATGCTGAGAAGCATGGGGCAAGCAGCTTGCCAAGATATAAATGTGAAAGATGAGCCCAGCCAAGCAGTTAGAAGTGAAACCTTCAGGGTTCTAGCTTGCTAACCATCACACGCACACACACATGGATAGGTTCAAAAGTTCTAGAATAAGTTTATAGAAAACACACAAAGAGCCGGATTTACTAACATCCCAAATAAAAAGTGATAAATTGCGTGGGCATTTTATTATATTGCACATGTAATTTTTTAACGTATTACTGGTGAATAACTAGGAATTTTTGCGTGAATGGCAACTGGTGCAAACACCATGAAGGCTGCAGTATGAGAAGTTTGCACATTTTAATGGTTTCCCGCTGTGGAGAGTCGGGATGCAAAGCAGTCTGATTGTAAGCGCAGACACACATTCCATATGATGAAATTAGAGGTGTTGGTGGAATAGCCAAATATATTGGTGAGCTACAGCAAAGACGTGAATGTAAACAAGAAAAAACACCATACGGGATACTATCTGTGAGAAATTAAATGTCGTAGGTAAAATAAAAAGGATCTCAAAATAATTGAAAAAATGGCTGACTGTCCTGCCTCTAAATATCTTAATCCAATCAGCGTCCAATGTTCCGTGGAGTACGTATAGCCTCCAGCCCCTTTTTGGGCAATTTCAATATGGCTGAAAATCGTCCTGACCATTCTCGTATACATTCACGTTAACGTTCGAAAAATGCAGGCTCTTCAATGCATTCTCTATGCTTCCGGGAGTGCTTGCACTAACATGTTTACCAACGCTACAAGTCAATGCATCATTTTAACTGGTGCCGAGTCGACAATATTTCTTTTCGCCAACCAACATGATGAGGCAGCGGTTGGAATTCCCCCATTGTACTCGTCGTGGAGCGATGTGTGAGACCAGCAAACGCAACTGGATGCAGTCTGACAGAGTGCTCAAATTAGCAATGTGGAGATGTGCTGCACGTTGACTTAGACTATGGCTCAAGGGACCAGATTCTGGCCCCTAAGATCTGGACACACAAGCCTTGCAAAGAGTGGCTCTCAACTGGGTCCTCTGTCCTGTGCACTATGTAGTCATGTAGCCTGGTGGAGCCACGCTCCACTGGGAAGTGTTCGGAGTCGTTTCCTCTAACTTGGTGTAGACCTCTGGTTAATTTTGAAACTATTGGACCGCACTGAACCAATCAGCGTTGCTACAACTGTTTTGATTGTCTCATCTCGCTTAACCACCATTTAGAAACACGCTTGACTTCAACATTATCTCTCTAACCCACCGCCCTGATTAGTCCACCAGCAGGGTGGCTGTGAAATTGCTAAAGCGATCAGGGTTTACAGACTATATCTCAAAAAAATACATTCAAGTAAGCCAAGCTAATGGTAAAGTCCTTACACGGTTATTTTGGTCAAACAATTTTCAAAATGAATGGGGAGGGAGACGGCATGATAAACCACGCTTTTAATGTTTGGTGACCGTGGACAACCACAGGACTTTGCGTCAGTACAACCACAGGATTGTCTTAACAGACGATTTACACATTGAGGGCTGCCATTTTTTTCTTTTTCGTGACTGTATTTGGTCTGTCCCTTCGGGGCTTGCTCTACACAAAAAGTGTGCTTATCCATAGTGGCATTTACCTACTGTGCAATCAGTGTTCTGTTTAAATCTGCTTATTCTCTGCTGCTTCACATAAAACACATCACTGACTTGCTGCAAAACGTCCCATGAAGCCATAACGTAATAGCACAGAAGTGCTATGGAAATGCCTTAATTAAGTAATAAGACAACGTGACTAGGAGCACTTCAAGCAGCAACCTGATGTAGCAAACATAGACAGGAGGAGTACGTAAGAGTACGTCAGCATAGGTCATATAGCATGGGAGCACATGGTGACCCAGTGGATAGCACTGTGGCCTCACAGCAAGAAGGTCCCAGGTTCTCCCTGTGTATGTGTTGGGTTTCTCTGGTATGGAGCATGTATGTGAAACTAAAAGCACCTTTTCCTTTACAGGCAGCGAAATTAGCAGGATTTACTACTTTCCCACGCAGTATTTACTGTGTGGGAGAGTGGTGATGCAAATGCAATGCAAGGAGCCATTTACTGTAGACACACTGTCTGCTGCCTTTTTAAGGCAGGTTTGGTCAATCTCGAGAACACTTCAAATCAAAACAATATCCCTCAGAAGCGCTACCCCACACATTAAAACACATTGCCAAGCCACGTTTCTATGTGTTCTTATTTACAAAGCCAGGGCTGTGTAGAAGTACGCCTGGATTGTTTCAGCATGCACAAAGAATGTTAAGATAGCGGACTGTGAGGAGATATTTGGTCAATTTGACAAAAAAGTGTATTATCTTAAAATTACTGACTATATATTTAATTGTAGAGGATTCTGGAAGCCATGCCATGCAGCACAATGGAATTACCACCACTGCAACCGGGTTGTGAGAGGAGGGTTATGATCTACCGATTCTGATTCTCCTTAAACTTACTAGTTCCAAAACTTCACAGATTAAGCTCTTACCACGATAGGCTAGTTGTTAGGGTGGTCAATACATGCTGTAGGCTATAGCCAAAATGTGATAGGTTTGATGCCAAATGTAAAATAAAAATTTTAAAGTACAATTTTAAATAAATGCAGGAAGATAATGATGTTTCGTTCCTTTATTTTGTAGATCATAGCTGTTCCTAGCTGCAGTAGATTTGTCGTTCCCACTTTAAGAAACTTGTGGGCTGAAAGCACTCCACGATCAGTCCCAGCATATAATTAGGACCTTAACTGATTTCTCTGGCACCCACTCCTTAGAGTGGGTGAAGACAAAGTTAAATTCCAGAAGTGATGATAAAAACCATTAAAACATGTTTCACAAAGAGATGTTTAAGCCCAAAATAGACATTGATCTATATGTGGCATATGCCTATGTTTTTATTAAATGACCTAGTAGGCCTAGTAAGCCTAGTAATTGCACATTTACATTTCTACAATCCGCAACATTTTCACCAACTTCATAGTAGAGGTGAACACAGTGACAATCTGCTAGAAATGATTATAAAAACATAAGTTCCACTAAGAATTGTTTAAGCCCAAAATAAAGTATCAATAAGCAAAGAAATGGATCTGTCATTATTACATCATTACATTTCTATAGTAATACTACCTACCTGCTCTATTAAACGAAGTTAGACTAATCCACTACTGCCATCTGCTGCTGGATAAAACTAAGAGCAAGCTGGAAGAGATGTAGGCTATATGGCCTGTTCAGGGCAACGGTTCTGCTCATAAATGTTCAATTTACATTCCTGATTATAGCCAATTACCGTTCAATTCATTATGTTCCCATATATAAGTTAATGTGTATAGTATACTGCATATACATATTTATGGCAGTCTATAAGTAGTAGTCCCTCGCGTTCATCCCTCCCCTCCTCCTCTGCAGCCATAGTATGTTTTGCTGCTACTGTACAGCTGCATCCAACTCATTGTCATAGGCCTCTCCATGAGTATGGCAAAGGTTATGCAGAGCACAGCAAGTCAGCGCCATAGATTTGACCAGTTCAACATCACAGTCATTTCTCTTCATGAGGCAACACCACCTTCCCTTAAGTCTGCCAAAAGCATTTTCAACCACTACCCGTACTCTGGAAATCTTCCTGTTGAAGATCTGCTGTTAGCCATCCAATGTCAGAGAATGGTTTTATCAGCCATTTCTGTAAGAGATAGGCAGAGTCCCCTAGGATGTACAACACCCCACCAATATTCCTGGTGTGTGCCGGAAAATGGTTGCCAGGGCTGGCCAACTCCCACAATGTTGAAAGTCTCAAAACCTGAGCGTCATGGAAGCTCCCAGGAAGTCCAGTAAACACATTGCAGAAAGTAATATAGTATGATGTAGTGTTGGGTGTACTGTACCCAGCTAGCAGTTGCGAACCGTGACCCCCGACACTGCCTTCACTGTCAACACTGACAACACAACAAGACTAAATTTGCCAAAAGTATGCGATCTGTGGCCTATAATACGAAGGGAGACTGGCTTATCCAGGTAACTTCTGGCGTAACTTTGCGATGTCGAGTGTAATTTGGCGAGTAACCCATACTATGAAAGGTGGAGAGCTATTGTGCAAGGTATGCTGTCAAGGCAATTTACGCTGCATCAAACTTCTCCGAGCAGTTCTCCGTGGTTAACTTGATGTTACCCTATAAGCACCACACCTCCGCTCACAATTGCAATAAAGAGTTTATTTACGTTCCTTGTCCACCGCATCGCTCCATTTGTGAAATCATCTTTTAAAATAATTTTAAATCATATTTGAATAGTGAACTGTAAGGTAGTATAACATATGCACGCAAGAAAGACTACGGTACGCATTTGTGTTCCTCGGACATTAAAGGCCCAATTTTAACGATCTAAGCGCACTGTCTGAAGTGCAAGGTGAACATTTTATTAAACGGCGTTTCCGAATCCATGTTTGCTATTTTAACGATAAGATAAACGGTCAGTGCGCCGGGTACATGGTTCAAAGGAGTTGGATGTATTCTCTTATTCATTGGTATGTTTTGGGCGTAACATACGATAAACCAATCCAAGTTTCATCTCCCATTCCCTTAAAAAAGACAGGAGAGCTTGCATCATAGGCGGATTTATATTATATTGGCGGGTTTGTGAAAGCACTGGAGCAGACCATCATAGCATATGGAGATTTCTAAAATATTGTGGCGAGCTGGGCAAAAAAAAAGGGACCAGGAAACAATTATTTATTTTTAGCTTAATTCCTGCGTTCCATACACCGCACAACTGCAGGGAGAACCAACCTTTATTAAGAGATCACCAGGAAACATTAACCCCGGCCACACACGTCTCAGTCACGGTCACCACACAAAATCGACAATATTTCCATCCCATCAATTAACACATATGCTATAACCCAACCAATGTCATTTTAACAACAGTAACATAAAAACACACGATTACACTACTTAAACCCATAAATGTTAACTTCCCATAATCCCTTGCGCTCAGTCTACATTGGTGCAATACCATCGACCGCCTGCTAGGGTCGCTACAATATGTTTATGTAGGTAACCCACTAATGATTTTTCACATTGTACTTTTATTTATTAATTATTATTAATTATTATTATTAATTTTGTATCCTTTGCATATTTGTGCGCTCCTTCACATCACGTTTATAACAAGCACAGTGTACACGTTGTACACCTGCCATGCAATACTATATTTATAATGCGCCTCATGCTAAATTTAGGACCAGGTTTCTGCCGGTCACTCATGCAAAACAATCACTTTCCGCTGTCTCAAAATAACAATGTGCCAGCAATGCGCTAGACCAGGGATTCCCAAACGTTTCTGTGCCAAGACCCACCTAGAGAAGACTAATCTATTTAGAGACCCACCAAACCAAGTATCAGTAATTTTCTAAACCAATCCATTTTAGCAAATGCTATACCTTTGTGACAGCATATTTTTGAGCAGAGCGCTCCAGAATCTGTGCACAAATAGGATTGCATCCATTCAGGAACAAGCCTACTCACGACCAATGAGTGGAACAACACGATATTAAAGCGCCTTTCAGTGATATTCTTCATATATTCAATGACCTTTTGCAATTTTCGCGATTCCAAGGCATGGCCAGGGAGTGGCCAGGGGTGGCACTAGCCAACACTGAAATGTGATTGGCCGCCCCAGGTGCCCTCCCACAAAAATCTGAAATGTGATCGCTCATAGGCTGCACGGTAAAGTTGCCTCTCAAAGTTGTGCTGAAAACAGCATAGGTTTAAATTTCGTATCATATCTTTAGAAAGGTAAAGGCTAGAAACAAACAATTTCCTCATACTCCAGACATTCAGCCAAAGAGATTGATGTATGGATTGTGTTCATCAGCTTGATTTCGGCTGTACAAGACCAAAGGCAATGGTGCCTGTAAAATGCCCCTCATTATGCATCTTCGAATGGTAGCGAGAGGGACAAGTTAACATTTCCGATCATATCTTTAGAACGGTAAAGGCTAGAAGCAGAGTTTTTTTTACTCAGAATCTAGACACTGTTGAAGATATTGTTATATGGCTTGTGTTATTTGGCATAACAGGGTTTACAAAAGACAACCGCCTCTAAAATCTCTGCCTAAAAGCACAAAAAATACACTAATAAAATAAATATACAACTTTGTATCATTTTTGGTACTAAAATTACAGAAATAAAAAAATAGAGAAATAAATAGATAAAATCATACCCAATGAAACGTATGGATTGTAAATGATAATGCTTACACATAAATAAATACAATTCTGTATTTAAATTAATTTTATGTTTTATTTTGAACTCAGACAAGTTTGAAAGTTAGTCAAGGCATGGAGGAATCACAATATGTGCTTCAAACCAAACTACACACTATTTTACCATCTTTTACATAATATAAAACAAAAAATAATAATCTTATTGCATTTTCAAAATAAACATTTTCAAAACATAAACAGTGAGTTAAATTTCTCAAACATATATTTTGTGAGGATGCTGATATCAGAGACATAAAATACTTAATGATAGCTGTTATAAATGAATAATTTTAGAAGCCATTATATGAAAATTGTGAAAAACGGCCAAAATATATATTTACATTTTATTTAAAATTATGTAGACATGAGGTAGTCTAACCTATATGAACTTTGTAGAATAAATGTATAACAAGGCCTAAAGTTGTTTATTACTAAAAGGCAATATGCAAGTATCATATTGAACATAACAATGGATATGTCCACTGAGTCAAATAAAGATCAAATTAAAAATATTTTTGGATTGTTGGGGTTTTGAACCTGCGAGCTCAATATTACAAGTGCAAAAGCACTACACCCTACCTGTTGAACTAATTAAACATGGCAATAAGTCTTATTTCACTTTTCACTCACAAGCATGGGGAGGGGTTGGCATGATATTTTACAAACATGTGCTGCCATCTATTGGTCAAACAAAGGATATAGGATGCGGGGTAGTGCAGCTTTAATAATCTTAATATTTGTAAATGAGATCAGAAAATTGTCAAATTCTTTGTCATTGTTAGCCTTGAATAGTCTATAAAGGTTATGCAAAATAGAAGACTGACCATCACCAGTTATGTGTATGCAAGCATCTAAGATTTATATTTCCGGCAACACATTGTATAGGTTAGGATATTGTTGTCTCCACCACTTTGATTGTGGTACTATTTACGAAGGACTGTGTAGACTTTAGATTTTGTGAATTTGCTTACAATTGCTTACTATACCTTTTAGCAACATGAATATAACATGGGAGATGTTGTTGGAGTTTTTTGATATTTTTGGGATGATTCCTGTCTCGAAACTTTGCAGGGAAAACATGTTGTAATTCTAATTTCATTATTTCACCATCATGACAGAAATGAGCCAAGTTGGAGACTTGCCTGCTGCATTTGTCATTCCACCTTTCCCCAGAGATCTACAAGCTAGACTCGACAACAAAGAAGCATGTCAAAAGTCATCCAGAGATCGACACAAGATCATAAGAGTTCTCCAGGAAGGAATAGTAGAATACACAATGTAAGCAATGTGTGCATTGTCCATTGCTAGTCATGAGGAAGTTAGGACTATTTGGAAGTAGCTTATACTGTTCATCATGCCACATTCTCAACACATTCTTTGCAACTCTAAACTTTCTTTTGAGTAAGCAGACTAGGAAGATAACGTGATACCTACACCAGATTAAATGTAAAGTAACTATAATATTACAAGAACATTTAATGTACCTGAAAACTAGTGTTCTGCTGTGTTGGAGTAAGCGTGCCCTGTCCCTGAATGTTAACTGCAGTGTAGGGAGTGGGGACAATCGTGCTCGGGCACGGTTCAAGGCAACTGGGCCTAGTGTGAGTACGCCTTAACTAATACTTGTAAAGAGTCAAATGTACTTTTAATGGGAATTATAATTGTGAAAAAACATTTTATAACTTACAAACGCTTGTTGGTAGAATATACATTGGTTTACTTAAATAATTGTATCTTAATTTAATCACAGGTATCCCACAAATGCAAAATATGTGCAAGTTGTGAAAGCACGTATTATGAAGTATCCTTTCCTTAAGGATCTGGAGGGAAATGGCTATGTAAGTTACAAAGTTTATATTTTGATCTTGTTGTATCTGATGTAATTATTTTGAAATTAGTTTGGTAGTTTATGTATGTATGTATGTATATATGTATGTAGTGTATATTACATGTTTGTTTAATTGTATGTGTTAGCATACCTGGCATCAATCCCTGAAACAGAAATTTAAAGCAGAGCGTGCACCTTTGGTTCATGACGATGAAGTTACTAGAAGCAAACAGAAGTTTGGACACAAGAAAGCAAGACAGTCTCCGGAAACGGCAAGAGTCTATTGCAGATCTATGCCAGGGGTGAGCAGATTTATGTAGCTGAATACAATTGGATAAGTTATTGTGCACAATATTTTACAGGACTAATGCGGCAATGGTAATTGAGGAACTATTTTGTGTGGTTGAAAATTCTTAATGAAAAAGTTTCTTTGCATTGTGAGGTTGGACTGTTTTACTTTTACACTTTTTTTTCTCCAAAAGATGCCTGCTATTATTGGTGAGGACTCATCCTCTATTGAGAGGCATGTCAATGTCCTGCATGTCCAGTATGGTAGAATGCAATCAGACACCATGGTTGTGAATGACTGCATGCAGCGAACATTTGCATGGAGGCGACGAGAGATTGCTGATGGAATGGCTGTGGAGGATATACTAAAGAAATACCCTTTCCTAAAAACACCCTCAGGGGTATGTGACATGAATCAGATTGTTTGATAAGTAGTTAAAATAACACATTATACCTAATCACCTTATAGCACTCTGAATAGTAACAGCTAATGTACTTCATAAGAGTATTACAAAGCGGTTTTAATGCTTAACAAGTCTGGTCCTTCAATATTAACTGGTTAAATGATTAAGAAATTTCCTCTATCATCTCTAGTTGTATGATGAGGTTGACAGGATCCATCCATCATCTGTCAAACTATGCCAGCGTTTGAAAGAGGGCTTCACTGGTGTTGTGCCGAAGGTGCTCAAGATTACTCAGGAAAAAACCCAGCTTGCCAAAGTCTACATTGAAGCAAGAGAAGAAATTCTGGCAGAAGATCTTCCAGGTATTGTTACAGTTTTTGTGTGTAGTGAATAATCAGAAACTTAATATGGTCATTACTTTGTTTTAAATGTATCTGTAGAAAATTACACTTTGTTCAGGTTATCGCCGTGTGTGTTGTCAGTCACACTTCACCTTCCATTTAAGAAGGAAAAAGACAGTTTGAGCATGATATGATTAGATCGCAATTTATAAAAATATAAATTTTTGAGTAAAATATAATCCTGCACGTTTTAACATTTTGTGTGCTTAAGTATTCCACACAAAATGTTATAACGTGCAGGAATATATTTTCCACATTGTGTTTATGCATGCTTCTATTTTTAGACGCCACAGAACTCGAGTATACATGCATACATTGCATGTGACGCAATGTGATCACAGGTTTTTAAAGTAAAAATACTAAAACATAAACTCAATTTAATTGAGGCATTGAAATGAAAAGGCTGTATCTTTCCATGTTAACAAAAACTAATTTTTTACACACACACACATATATAATTGAAGACGAATCTTGTGTCCTATAGATGTTGACCTCTGTGCCGCACTGATCCTGCTACATTTTTAAAGAGAAGGTCGACCAGTTCATTACATTGGGACAGGTACAGTATGCAGTTTTTATTGTCCACGGGGGTTTGGAGAACACACTTGTGTTTCTCACTAGATCATTGCCATACTAACTTTTCACTGTTTTGATGACAATGATGACGATTAGGGGTGGGAATCACAAGTAACTCAAGATCCGATACTATCACAATATTTTGCCCGCAATAACGATAATTGTATATAATTTTTTTAATTTTAAAAAAATCTATTTGGCCTATTATTTGATTTTTCTGCACAAAAACCTACATTTGATTCTCAAGAGAAGGCATTATCAACACATTTAGTTACTGTTGCTTGTATATTTGTTAAATTTGTGACACATAGGGCCCTATTTTAATAATCTAAGGGCAATGTCTAATGTGCAAATTGCATTTAATGTCTAATGCGCAAATTGCATTTATGGCGTGTCCAAATCCACGTTTGCTATTTTAACGGCAGATAAACGATCAATGTGCCAGGCAACGTTAGACAGGTTGTATTTATTGTCCACTATTCAGTGGTGTGTTTTGGGCATAATAAACGATAAACCAATCTGAGTTTCATCTCCCATTCCCTTTAAAAATCCAGGCACGCTTGGTGGTTGCAAGGTACCGACAGGCCCATAGGGCTGCAGCATCTGCCGTAGCAGAAGCAAAGTAGCGGGTGTGGGAGAGCTTCAGAGAAGCCATAGAGAAAGACTTTCGGTTGGCACCAAAGTGTTTCTGGAAAACCGTCTGCCACCTTAGGAGGGGGAAGCTGGGGAACCATCCAAGCTGTGTACAACAAGGATGGGACGGTGTTGACCTCGACTGAGGAGGTAATTAGGCGGTAGAAGGAACATTTTGAGGAACTCCTAAATCCGACTGACTATCTTTATGGTAGAGACAGAGCTGGAGGCTGATTGGGAGATTATCATCAATTTTACTGTGGGAGGTCACGAAGGTAGTCAAACAACTCGACAGTGGCAAAGCCCCGGAGATTGATGAGATCCGCCCAGAAATGCTAAAGGCTTTGGATGCGGAGGAGATGTCTTGGATGCCACGCCTCTTTAACATCGAGTGGAAGTCGGGGACAGTGCCAAAAGATTGGCAGACTAGGGTGGTGGTTCCCCTCTTCAAAAAGGGGGACAAGAGAGGGTGTGCCAATTACAAGGGTATCACACTACTCAGCCTCCCTGGTAAAGTATACTCCAAGGTGCTGGAGAGGAGGGTTCGGCCAATTGTCGAACGTCAGATTGAAGAACAACAATGCGGATTCCGTCAGTGTCGTGGAACAACGGACCAGCTCTTTACTCTCACAAGGATCCTGGAGGGGGCCTGGGAATATGCCCTTCCGGTCTACATGTGCTTTGTGGATCTAGAGAAGGCGTATGACCGGGTCCCCCGGCAGATACTGTGGGAGGTGCTGCGGAAGTATGGGGTGAAGGGGTCCCGTTTAAGGGCAATCCAATCCCTGTATGTCCAAAGCGAGAGCTGTGTACGGATTCTTGACAGTAAACCGGACTCGTTTCAAGTGGGGGTTGGTCTCCGCCAGGGCTGTGCTTTGTCACCAGTCCTGTTTGTGATATTCATGGACAGGATATCGAGGCGTAGTCGTGGTGGGGAGGGGTTGCGGTTCAGTAGCCTGGGGATCTCAACACTGCTTTTTGCAGATGATGTGGTCCTGATGGCATCATCGGTCCGTGACCTCCAATACTTACTGGATTGGTTCGCAGCCGAGTGTGAAGTGGCTGGTTTAAGGATTAGCACCGCTAAATCTGAGACCATGGTTCTCAGCAGGAAACCGTTGGAGTGCCTACTCCAGGTGGGGAATGAGTCCTTACCCCAAGTGAAGCAGTTCAACTATCCCGGGGTCTTTTTCGCAAGTGAGGGGACTATTGAACGGGAGATTGTCCTGAGAATCGGAGCAACGGAAGAAGAATTAAAATCACTGACTAAGCAACAACATAGTAGAGATCCAAGAGGAAATATTAGTGGCAAAAACTAATTTGAAGAAAATGTGTTGATGTTATAAATATATTTTCATTTCAACTTTCAAAGCTGGATTGATAGTTAGTTGAATTTATTGTTCTGATCTCTTTGTTTTCTGTGAACAGTGTGATGCTGAAAGCCCATACGCAACTGTACAGTTGGTAGACAATGACTGGAAGATGGCCTTTAACAGGAAGGTTCCAGTTTCTGTCAAAGTGGATGGCGTGGATCTGTGCAGGGCAACAGGAGTGGAAAAGGGGGTAATGGCAGCCTTCTGTGCTTACTTTTTTTTTTACTTGGCTTACCCACCTTACATCAAGAATACGCTAACCTCTCTCCAACATACTTTGAACATTACTGTGGGTGAAAAGCCCCTACCGGTCACTGTGATCCGATTGATTAACATTCTGTATTAAATATGCCACGACCATATAAATTGTAGAAAATAGTACTTTATATTTTATATATATATATATATTAGATCTTATTGCTAAACAGTGAACACACTGTAAGATCAGAGAAAAGTTACAGAAAGAAGACAGCAGGCTTTGCAGGAGAACCTAGTGGGGGCAGCTATCTCTCAAGGTCAGGCGTTTGG
>JAODOY010000114.1:0-14027 GCA_025399855.1 Forbesichthys papilliferus | reverse complement strand
TTGGGAGACCCTACCAGGAGCACTAGGCTCCAGACAACACAGCCCTCAGGTTCATAGGGGCACCCAAACCTCTCCACGATAAGGTGATGGTTCCCGGAGAGGGTAAAAAAAAGGAACATTTGCCTATTAATTAAAACATCTCTACGTGGTACTGTCAAAACCAAAAAATAAAAGGGTATTCAAAATTAACTGTCCAAAATGTCCACATAGAACACAGGCAAGCTTTAACAACAGTGTACACTAAATTGCAAAATCGCTGATTAATATCAGAGAGACACCAACAAGATGACCGAAGGAGGGCAAAACGTTGAGACAATGTTGATAGACACCAACAATGCAACAAAAGCAAAAGTTGATTTGGTTGCAAATCAACGTTTTGCCCTTGAGTGTATATATTCGATTATTCTCACTTCTAACTGGGTGTGGCTCCGGTGCTGCTCGAGGCTATCGTCCTCCTTCTCCTTGTTGTTTTACGGCGGTAAGTGAGTATCCAATCACAACGTGACGCCAACTAGGTATCCTACTGTCAACAACTCGTAATCTGATTGGCTATTGCAACTGTCTATCAACTGTATGTGCCCATTTACTTACAATGCACAGACGCCAGCATTTTGGATTCTGAAGGCCCCAGGCAGATTTCATACAGCCTGGCAACACTAGCTAGCTGAATTCTGATTGGATAAAAACTCTAACCTTAAAACCACACAAACATGAAGAGAATATGTATAATGTATAACATGTATAATATTTTTATATATTTAGGGAAAGTAAATTCAAAATTAAATGAACTTTTATCAAATTATGATCATGATTTATGATCATGATTTATGTTAGGCCAGCAGTGAAGTCCTTGCTGGCCCTGAGAGCCCACCACTGCTGAACTGATATCTTTTCTGGGCATGGTGAATTATTATGGTAAATATTTGCCGGACCTCTCAAAGGTCTTGGCTCTACTGTACAAGCTGCTACATTCTTACACAAAGTGGCAGTGGGGTGAAGAGCAGGAGAATGCTTTTGAGGAAGTGAAGGAACTCTACTCAGCAAAGCTGCTTGTTCATTATGACCCAGATAAGGAGATTACTCATGTGACGCCTCGCCGTATGGAGTAGGAGCAGTTCTCTCACACATAATTGAGAACAGTTTGGAGAAGCCTATTGGCTTTGCTTCACGCACGCTGGCGGTAGCAGAGAAGAGATACTCGCAGTTAGACAAAGAAGGGTTGGCCATTGTTTTTGCGGTCAAGCGTTTTCATCAATATCTTTATGGGCAGGCATTAAAAATCTACACAGACCATAAACCACTGATGAGCTTGTTTAGTGAGACTTGATGCATCCCACCGCTAGCCTCAGCTAGAATACAGAGCTGGACTCTCACATTGTCAGCTTACCAGTATACTATTGTGTACTGAGCCGGTAAGGATAATGCAAATGCTGATGCGCTGAGTAGTTTACCATTATTTGAGATGCCCGTCATTACATATGTGCCTCCAGAGACTGTGTTTTCGTTGGAGAGGTTAGCGGAGACACCCGTAAAGACATCCTATGTAAGACAGTGGACGGAGAGAGATCCAGTCCAAAGTCAAAACGTTCTTATTACAAGGTTAGCCTGGGGTTGTGGAAAGTGATCTGAGGCCTTATGCCAAACGCAAGACAGAATTGAGTCTGCAGGATAGTTGCATTTTTTTGGGGACAAGGGTTGTGGTGCCTCTTCCTGGTCGTTCACACATTGTGGAGGAAATTCACGAGACGGATGAAAAGTCTGGCACGATCCTATGTCTGGTGGCGAAGGATGGACCTTGACTTGCAAAACAAGGTAAAATCATGCTCTGTGTCAGTCAAATCAGCACATGCCACAGCCAGCTCTTTTGCACCCTTGGGAGTGGCCAGACCATCCATGGTCTAGGCTGCATTTGGATTTTGCAGGCCCATTTATGGGGCAGATGTTTTTAGTAATGGTGGATGCCCACTCCAAATGGATAGAAGCGCACATCATGAATAACATCACAGCCCCCTCCACAATCGAGAATGTCAGGCAAGTGTTTGCAGTCCATGGGTTGCCTCAATCACATTAGGACAGCCCCTTTTCACCCGGCCTCGAATGGTTTTGCTGAACGAGCTGTTCAGACGGTGAAGGAAGGTTTGAAGCAGATGACAGGAGACTCTCTCAGCACCAAAGCGTTTCCTGTTTAAATACCGCCTCACACCACAGACCACGACGGCACATACACCAGCAGAGATGTTACTGCGTTGGGACATGAAGGCAAAAGTGGCGAGAAAGCAAAGCAGCATGCTCGAAAAGGACTGTTAAGCCTGGGTGACAATGTCTATGTGAATAATTTTAGCCGTTGCTCAGATCAGAAATGGCTACCGGGGGTGATTCTTAGCCACAGTGGTCCTGTCTCTTTTGTGGTGGAACTCACGGATTTTGGTGTATGTCGCAGACATCAGGATCACGCACGCCTGCGTCATGATACAGTGACAGACCACTCCATGGAAAGGCCGTTGGGGGGACAGACTACGATGGCTGCATGTTCTTTGGCGGTTTCACCAGCTGATTTTTCTCTGACGGGGGTATCTGTGCCTCCTGCAGAGGTGGGACAATTACACATGGATACGGACACCCAGTCCTCTCTCCTGATTCCCGCACCAGCTCCTGACAAAGCATCCTCACCAGAGGTTCCTGAGGGGACACCTGGGGTAGTTAGGAGATCGCAGCGCAATCAGAAGCCTCCTGTTAGGCTGGATGTTTAAATAAACTGTTCCTCTTTTTGATAAGTCTACTGCATGGGGCATTGTAAACAAATAAGTTATGCTTATTCCAGATATGCAGGTGTTGGTATTGATCAGGTAAGTAGCAATGTTTTAATACACCAGTAGCGGCAGTAGTTAGACAAACCAATACAGTTTTTATATGTAGGAGTCAGGTTTGTTCTTCTGTGCAAACGCTGTTTACCGTCTCTGACTATATGACTTGACAAGCAGAGATATAAAGTTATTTCCCTGCATTATTGGAAGTGTGTGGTCCTCTACTTTAAGCAGTAAGTTTGCACAGTTTCGACTACCAAATATCTGGTATCGTGACATCCCTACTCTCCGTGACCTGTGTCTTCATCTTGCTTGGCTGAATCTTGTGTCCCTGTTCAAAGAAACACGCTAAATGGGATAATACCTGCTTTTCAGAGGCGGATCATTTTCATACATCACAGTTTTCAAACATTAAACGGAAATAGGTAATCACTCTTTCCTTGCGCATCCCTTCCCGCTTATTTGCGCGACACTCCCAAACTCCCCTCGACCCTCCTGTGAATAGGAAAGCACAACTTGTGATCCTGTGTTTGGTCATTTGTTCGATTACCCGACAGAGAAAAAAGGCGAGTACTTGAGTACTTGTATTCTAGGCCTGAAGGGTGCAGGTTGATGATGGAATATAACTGCAAGATAGGTAAACACAAAGGATTGATCTCTCAATGAGATCGCTCATAAAATCCACTAAGCATCTACAAAAATACTACGATACCATATAGTTACAGTGCAGTATAGTTATATAAATATGTAGTCATATTTAAAATTGTTCCAAGTTAACCAAGCATAACCACAGCCGGGGCATTAATATGGAAGCAGAATGCGTATTAAATATAGTATAGTATGTCGGAATACAGAAAAGAGGGAGTGAGAGAGAGAGAAAAAGAGATGCCGGTACGGTAGCAAGCATAATCCATCAAATTAGGGTACAGTTTTCCAGGTTTCAGAAAATGCCGGTAAGAACAGAATTTTTATAAAGTTACGCTAATTGAATTGAAAGATTAGCTGAGATGTTGGACAAAATGGTAAATAGGATTCACTCGTCTTTCTGTTTGGCCAGACTCAGACTGCATAAATCAAATGGCTATGTGGCTATATGGCTATGTGGTTTGGTACCAGACTACCTACTAGACTATTGCAGTAAAATGTTACATCATGTTACTATTTCATTAAATTGAGATTAATATATCTGGCATTTATTTTTGGGTTGTCATCATCGATCATGAAATTTATGATTGAGCATTGCTGTCACAGACGAGCACTTGAGTACCCGTGCCCATCCCTAATCCAGTGTTCCTTCAGCAGGCAGAATAGCATTTTAGCCATGTGCTCATGAATACAATACCATGTTTTTAGGTGCAAAGTGCGACGAAATGACGCATAAAATTGGCGCCAACACGATAGTACAGGCCCTAGGTGTATAGTGTCACAATGCGGGAAGAATAACTGGTTCCCAAGCTGTAAATTCCCTTGTCTAATAATAATAAAATATTTAAACTTATAGTTACTGTTACATTTGTCACCATAAAGTATATTTGAAATAAACAAATATATTTCCCGAAACGTGTTACATAACGTTAATTCAAGTGCAAAGAAGGCAGTGTGCATATGCAAATGTGCCTAGAAGAGGTTATTGTGTTTTTTTGGCATGATGATAATAAGTTATCAAGTTAAGCAACGTTTTTTCCCTCAGGACCCACAAACCTTTTTTGAACTATGGAGAAGCAATGCAGTATGGGATGGAGAACGTGTCTTGGCTGAGGATTTATTCCCACTGGGGAAAGTATGAATATTTTCTTCTCATACTGTAGATTGTACTGTAAGCATACACGCACACACCATATACATTGTGATTCATTATTCTTACACTGTGGTTAAATATCTTTATTTGGTTTTACCTGTATGTAATTATTACCTACTCTCTTTCCCTTTTGCTCAGACAAACAGTGAATATATTTCTCATGATTACCCAGCTGGGTTTCTGCTGTGCCTATTTTGTTTTCCTGAGTGACAACATCAAGCAGGTTAGGAAGTCGTGCTTATTCTTTGATTTTTATTGATTTTTATTTATTTTCTACGAAAGTGATTGGCTGTCAGAAAATGATAATGAAGTCAACCCTTTTAAAATATGATATACAAAATGTGTGTTGTGGCGCTGACTGAGTAAACACCAGTGGGCAGCACAACCACAGGAGGCAGCAGTTGTACCAAGAAGGTGGCAGCTGACGGTTATCTGTGGTGGGAGAGAACAGCAACAGTCCACATGTATTGACTTCATTATCTTATTATCGCATGGTAATCATGCTTGGGCTGACTGGGTATAATATTAGACAATTAAAGACTAGATTTGAAATAATGTGATCTTCATTTATTTCTAGAGTTCCATAACAAAACAAAAAGGGTTAAACAAAAAATACAAAACAAAAGAGTATTACTGAGTGTAAACAAAATAATAAAGCAACAACAACAACATGCTCTGCCAAGCAGGACACTGTCTTAAACTGTGTGCTCTCCCAGTCAAGCCACCCCTCTCGGACCCAGGATGCTGTTTTTATGTTGGCGCACATAAAAATAAATTAACACACATGTATACAAAGCCAGAAAACAAAGAATGAAATTGGTTCCTTCATAACTGGCCCATAATTGTGTTTTGGAACCACAAAAGACAATTACTAAATAAAATAAAATGTTTTAATCAGTCATGATGGTGTGATCCTCATTTTGTTGCTTGAGGTTGAGCCTCAAAGACACCTGGCACAATACAGTAATTTGCCGACTATTAACCGCAGGTCAGTATTTTATGTAATAAAAAAAATAAATAAACGTGTCTATTAACTGCACCGTGTATTAGCCGCAGGTATTTCAATTGGGTTGGAGGCATTTTTACGTTAAAAAAAATAAAGACTGGACACCAACCACTTCAATATATCGGTATGCGCTAGCTAGGCTACGTAAATTATTAAAACTAACTAAACGATTGTTTGCTAATCATGTTATAATGTGAGTTATTATCAAGCCAATTCAGAAACATACAGCATGGTTAAAAACCACAGCGTTAATCAGGGGTGCAGGGGACGCGGGGGGGATACGTCCCCCCCCATTTTCGTAAAGAACAAAATATCCCCCCCCCCCCCCCCCACATTTGAGGAAAAAAAAAAGAAATGTATTATGTTTAAAATTTGCGTCCGTTGTCCGATGTAGCCTAACTCGAGTTAGGAGAGATGGCCATTCCTCGGGCTCCATGGAATGGCAGAACCACCTGGGGTGGAAACTCGGGAGGTGGAGCCACATGGGGCGGAGGCTCGGGGACTCTGGGGGCACAGTCACATGGGGCAAGGGCCCAGGAGTCACGGGTACATGGGGCAAGAGCTTGGCACATGGGGCAAAGTCACATGGGGCAGTGATTCAAAGGGCAGAAACCCTGGGAGGCGGGGTCATATGGGGTATCCACCCATGGGACGGAACCCCTAGAGGTATAGTCACATAGGGCCAGGCTGACTGGACGGCCGGTGGGACCAGAGGAGACTGCTGCGGGGGAGGCTGGCGGGAGCTTCTGCGGCATGGAAAGCCCTGCGGCAGAGACATGGAGCGGCTGTGGCCCTGCGGAGTCATAGGGTGGCTGTGGCGTGGAAAGCCCAGTGGCTGCGGCCCAGCGGTGGGATCAGGAGGTGGCTGCGGGAGCCCAGCCGCGGAGACATGTACTGGGGACGCAATGGGCACTGGGGGCCTGGGCTAAGGCTGGCTCGGAGGCCTGAACGTCAGCTGGGGCCTGAACAAAGGCTGACTCTGGGGCCTGAACAAAGGCTGGGGCCTGAGCTAAGGATGGCTCTGGGACCTGAACAAAGGCAGGAGTAAGCGGAATAAAAACTTCCGCAAAGGTTGGCAACACACACCGCGTGAGAGCCGGATCATAACTGGCCTCAGCGGCTTGCGGCAAAACGGAAAACGCACACGTACACCTACAACGTAGAGATGCTCAATGTTGTATGTTGTTCCTTGACCAGAGCGGAATCCGCATTGTTGTGGTTCAATCTGAGGTTCAGCAATCCTCTACACCACCTTGGAGTAGACTTTACCAGGGAGGCTGAGTAGTGTAATACTCCTGTAATTGGCGCTCACTCTCTGGTCCCCCTTTTTTAAAAAGAGGAACCACCACCCGTCTGCCACACTTTGGCACTGTCGCTGACTTTTATGCAATTTTGAAAAGGCGTGTCATCCAAGACATCCCCTCCACATCCAAAGCTTTTAGCATTTCTGGACGGATCTCATCAATCCCCCTGGGTTTTGCCACTGTGGAGTTGTTTCACTACCTCAGTGACCTCCCTTAGGGAAATTTACGATGATCCCCCATCAGCCTCCAGCTCTGTCTCTACCATAGAGAGCGTGTCAGTCAGATTCAGGAGTTCCTTAAAGCAAGGGTTCTTAACCTGGGGGTCGCGACATGGTCCCGTAGGGGTCGTGCAATTGCTGCTTTAAATAAATGTATATCGTTGTTTTTTTTGTTTTGTTTTTTACCAGTGCAATGTGTCTGATGGCACCACCTACTGGTAAAATAATCAAATGACATAAAACATTTATATTTGGCGGGCCACAATTAATTGCAAGGTAGTCTACCGGTAGTAGTGATTAGCATAGCAATGGAACATATTTTAATAGGTAGCACTGGAAGTGTGCAAGCTAAAGATAATGTGGAGAAACGCAAAGCAGAAAACGTGATGGAGAAGATTCACGACCACAATGTGTTTTTTGTGGCAAAGTATTGGCTAAGGAGAGCCTGAAGCCCTCCAAACTGCTACGCCACTTGCAGACAAAACACTCGACTTTGTCTAAACCGGTAGTTTTTTCAATGAAAGTTACAGGAGCTAAGAAGCCAACAATCTATCATACAGAAAGCCATCACTGTGTACCAGAAGGCTCTTCAGGCATCTTTCGTCGTAGCTAGCTGGATTGCCAAAACTAGGAAGCCACATACGTTAGGTGAGACATTTTTCTTACCCTGCGCTAAAGAGACAGTTTCCATTATGTATGGGAATAGTGCTGCCGAGCAGCTAGCATTGATACCTGTGTCAGACGACACCGTGTCTATCCGCATTGGGCGCATGGCAAGAGACGTAGAAGAGCAGGTGATCATGAAGATGTGTTTTTTGTATGTGTATGGTAATGTGTATTTTTCTTTACAATTTGATGAGACCACTGATGTCTCCGGAGATGCAAAAGTGCATGTTTATACCAGATTTGTTGAGGAGACCGAAATTACCAAGGATTTTTTGTTCTGTCGACCTCTTCCTTCCCTTCCTGAGCGCGCCACCGGCGATCAGATTTTTGTTTTGCTGGACACATACATTTGTGAGCATGGAATTGATTGGAGTGCACGGCTCTTCAAGAATATGTGTCAAGCCCATCTGAGGGTAGAAAATTATTTGCATCTTTTTCAGAGCCTTATTAAACCCCGTCTAGCATCAATGGAGGCTTAACCATCCCATTAAGTGAGTAGGATGACATGTTTTTATTGTGTGTGTGGTGTTGGGAGGGGGGGGTCGTGAAATATTTTCAACCTCTAAAATAGGTCCTACTGTCAACAAGGTTAAGAATCCCTGCCTTAAAGTGTTCCTTCCACTGGCCAGTTACCTCCTCAGTTGAGGTCAACAGCGTCCCATCTTTACTGTACACAGCTTGGATGGTACCCCGCTTTCCCCTCCTGAGGTGGTGGATAGTTTTCCAGAAACACTTTAGTGCCTACCGAAAGTCTTTTTCCATGGCTTCTCCATACCTCTCCCACATCCGCTTCTGTTATGGCAGATGCTGCAGCGCTTTGGGCCCATCGGTTCCTTGCAACCACCTCCAGAGTCTTCTGGGACAACATATCCCGAAAGGCCTCCTTCTTCAGTCGGACAGCTTCCCTGACCACTGGTGTCAACCAGGGGGTTACCGCCTCTTGAAGCACCTAAGACCTTGAGACCACAGCTCTCCGCCGCAGCTTCAGCAATGGAAGATTTGAACATTGCCCACTCAGGTTCAACGTCCCCAACTTCCAGAGGGATGCAAGAGAAGTTCCGCCGAACTTGTCGGTTGAAGATCTCATGGAGAGGGACCCCCTCTAGATGTTCCCAGTTCACCCGCACTACCTGTTTGGCTTACCAGGTCTGTCCAGAGTCTTCCCCCACCCCTTGACCCAAGTCACCATCAGATGGTCGGTAGCTAGCTCTGCCCCTCTCTTAACCCGAAACATGCTGCCTTGTATCAGATAATATGATGACAAAATTGATCATCGACCTACAACCTATGCTGCTCTGTTACCACGTACACTTATGAGCATCCTTATGTTCGAGCAGGGGGTTTGTTATAGACAATCCATGACTAACACAGAGGTCTAACAACAAACGCTCACTCGGGTTTAGATCAGGGAGGCCGTTCCTCCCAATCACATCTCTCCAGGTGTCTCCATCATAGTCTCCCAGTAGAACTATGGAGTCCCATACTGGAGCTCCATACAGGACTCCATTCAGGGTCTCCTGAAAGGCCAAATACTCAGAACTGCTGTTCAATGCATAGGCAGTCAGAGTTTTCCCCCCATAACCTGTAGGTGCAGGGAGGCGAACCTCTCGTCTACCGGGAGGTAAGCACCACCAGATATAAATGATAGCGCTCCACCTCCGCCCGGATCTGGTCCGTCGAGCTCCCTTACCCCCACGGTTCTTCCCACTATGGTGTGCCCATAAGATGAAGAGGATGATGGTACCACATTGCTTCTTCTCGCTCCAGACGGGGGCCCCGGGCTTTCTCCGGGTAGGGTAACTTTTCCTCTTGAATGATTTTCCATGAGGGTCTTCTAAACCATTCTTTGTCTGGCCCCTCCCCTGAGACCACTTTGCCTTGGGAGACCCTACCAGGAGCGCAAGGCTCCAGACAAAACAGCTCTCAGGGTCATAGGGACACACAAACCTCTCCACCACGGTAAGCTGATGGTTCCCAGAGAGGGGCTTAACCCTCGTGCTGTCCTAAGGCATTTCAGCAGACTAGCAGCAGAGGGAGCAAACTACGGAATGTCATATGTCCGTGTTGTGGTTGCTGCCCTCTACTGGCAAGTGCACCGGGTCATTTTGACCCATAGGACAGCACAAGGGTTAAACAGTCAAAATGTGCAAATGTACAGTGGATATAAGTTCAAACACCACTGTTAACACTAGAACCACCACGGGGTACATTTTACCCATGGAGGTTTTTCAATTGTACATATCTCCCCCAGTATTAGATTTTTCCTAAAAATGGTGTTGTTTTGCACTCCATATTGTTAAAAATAGTCAAGATAAATCCAGATTTAAAACACGGGCATTTATACCTATAACCGCCACACCGGTTCAAATATACCCGTTATCAAAATTCATTTATTTTCGGCAGGTTTCTGATTTTTGCGCAGCTGCCTTTTACATATCATATGGTGCTAGGCGACGGTACACAAGTGTGTGATAGAAATCTACATAATTCATAACAGTAGATTTTCACAGGGTCAGCTGGCCACACACCACACACGATGCGTAACATTTGAAGAAACAGCTTTTATAACTCTCTGTTGCAGTCAGCAAGTGTACACTGCCTGACACACACTTCGTGTAGCATACGGAGCATCCTCGGATGTGACACAAGAGTTGAAAGCGCTTCTATGTGAGGGTTGTACACTAAGGACAGTGAGAGATGGAAAGTTTCTAGTTCGAGCAATGGTTCAATACATTTCTCATCTCAACGCTGTCGAGTAACCGATTTCGGGAGACCCTGCATTTCCTTTCTGCTTATGATAAAGAGCAGGCGATGCGGGTACACCACGGACACATTTGCGATCATGACTGAAGTGTGGGGGAGATTTATACAAAACTGCATTTTATGCCACAGACTCTACTGGCGTGGATGAACAGCTGTTCTCAACTACAGCAAAGTGCCGCTCGCATTAGCTTGTTAGCCGACATGTCTAATAAGTGCAATCTTTGATTTTGGGATGCTTCCATGAATAGACTACATTTTCGTGTTCTTAAAGACTAGAGCACCAAAACACAGACAATTAAACAAACTAATTTTAGAATACAATCAATACAATGACAGAGTACATTTTGGAACTAGAAACACGGTATCTAGGCGCATGGGTAAATTTAACCCGTTTGCGGTTTGAGGTATACGGCGATTCGTGGTGCTACTAGTGTTAAAATGCCAGATTTTTCGTGTTAACTGAAGTATTGGAGATTTAATATCTATAAAATCAAGACGAGAAGAAAACTAGTCAGGGAGGCTTCCAAGAGGCCTACAGCAACATTAAAGAAACTGCAGGAATTCCTGGCAAGTACTGGCTGTGTGCTACATGTGACATAGCTCTTGACATGACAAGTGATTCTAAGGGTACTAGGAGACGTGTCCTAAATGATTACACCACACTCTTCTCCCCCCCAACCCCTACTTCCTAGGTTGTGGAGGCAGCTAACAGCACTACCTTTGACTGCAATGTGAACTACACCAATCAGACACAGTTGCTGGTCCCTAGCTTTGACTCTCGTCTCTACATGTTATGCTTCCTGCCACCCATAATCCTGCTGGTGTTCATCCGCAACCTCAAATACCTGGCACCCTTCTCCCTGGTGGCCACCTTGGCCATGACGGGCAGCCTGATGTTAATATACTACTACTGTATCATGGTAAATATGATTCACAAACACTGTTGGCTTTCCAAGTGAGTTTGGGGTGGTTGTCACAGGAGAGATGATTTAAGAGTTTATCCCTCTAGTGCGTAGTCATAGTTTTAATCCAATCCAGTTTATCAATTCAGTCTGTAATCCCAGTGCCAGACCATTTAATCTATACAGTATTTACATCTGTTTCCAGCACATTTGCATGTTCATTTTGTTTGATAATGGTTAAAGTTTTAAATGAGTGTGGGTGAGGACATTTTCTGAAGTTATGAGTTTTTCATTTAAGATGCTGCAAAAAGTGTCATTGTTTTGCTGGATGTTTGGTATATGTCATGGTCTTGTTGTGATATCACATCGGATATTTTGAGATGACTGTCCACACTGTTATTTGGAAGAGATTATATCGAAATGCTATTTGCATGTGTTGTTGTGGTAACTTAGGCATCAGTAACTACGAAGTTACTCTGACATGTTAGTGTAGTACTGCTAAAATACAATGTTATGTTCCTAGTTGTAGTTATGGCAGACTTCACTGTGCAGTGAGACTGTGCTGCTGTAAGTGGTGCTGAATACAAGAAAATCAGATTTTAACAGCCAGAGAGTCCGGACTTCTAATTATAATACATCATTGGTTTTTGGCCATCAACAAAAAAGTCTGTTTAGGTTAATATTGATGGACAAAATAATTTTAAATTCTCTAAACCTTTAGCAGGAAAACCACTTTATACAACATAATAAACAATATATTGGAGTTCTGCCACTCTATACACACGGTGCATTCAATGTCTGTGAGAGGTAATCACAGAGTTTCATATTTGTCCTGTAGAACATCCCTTACTCCTTCAACCTGCCAGCAGTTGGCAGTGCCAGGACCTACCCTCTCTTCTTTGGGATGGCCATCTTTGCCTTTGAAGGAATCGGTGTGGTAGGTGCCATTCACAATAAGTGTACTGAATTAATGCGGCTCCAGTTAACTGGGGTCTCGTGTTTTTTTCTCTACTTTAAAAGTTTTTTTATTTTTTTATCCAGAATTCTTTAAGTTTGACATAGCCTAACCATTACTCACTTTGACTTTGATTTGGAAAGACAAAATAAAACAATCACTATTCCAATATTGTTTTTTGAAAGATTCTTTAAATAGTTTTTATAGACATTCTCTTGAGATTAAATTGTCTGAAAAGGACTTCGTCAAAATAAGATATAGCACCTCAAAGGTTGTTGTATATAAAGGCATGCTTGGCATACAAATACTGTATGCATTGTTTTTGCATTTGTTATCCACAGTCATGGTTATAATAGGCTTTTAAAATAAAAAATACTGTGTAACATAATAGTGTATTATGTTAAAATGAATGATTGTGATATGTGTGATCATATGATAAAACAACAATTCAACATTATTTGTTGTGATGTTATCCAAGTCTAATCTAGGAACCACAGTATATTTAATCATCAATATTAAATATACATATAAAAAAGAGGCTTGAAACACCACTGTTGTATATCGAGAGGTTCTACTGTATATCTTTTAGGTTCTCCCTCTGGAAAACAATATGCAGCATCCAGAGAGGTTTAACCAGGTGCTCTACATGGGCATGGCAGCAGTAACCTTACTGTATGTCAGCCTGGGGATCATCGGATACATCTGCTTTGGCGAGAACATCACAGGAAGCATCACACTTAACCTGCCCAACTGCTGGTGAGCTTTAGGGCATCAACCCACTGGGACAAGAGTTAAAGAAACATTTATATTACTCTTAATCACATTACATATCCTCCAGTCAGGCAATAATAGACCCTCTATAACCACCAGATTTATTAAAATACATTGTTTAACAACATAACTGAAAGTGCTTTGCCTCCCCTATGCAGGACATACCAGACAGTGAAGTTGCTGTATACCTTTGGGATCTTTATAACGTTCGCACTACAGTTCTACGTTCCAGCAGGGATCCTCATCCCACCTGCGGTTGCCCGTGTCCGGGGCAACTGGAAGACGCCAGTGGACCTGCTGGTTCGCACGGCTCTTGTCCTCTTCACCTGTAAGTAACATTTCATAGTTACTTGCATTGTATCCTGCTGGATTGGGTTAAGACAGTTCCCAGTAGAATTATTATAATTGACCATTAGAACAGTGGTTCTCAAATCTGGAGGGAACCTTGGGTGTTGGTTTGGGCAGTGATGTGTTCCGGATCACCGGCCATGTGGTTCTGGCAGCGGGTCATTGGACACTGGTGTAGTGTGGGTTGGGTGGGTGGATTTTCTTCCCCGGTTGGGCGCTCTGGTACTGTGGGGTGGGTTACACGCCCGCCCGTGGTCTGGCCTGCTGATCTGGTGGCACTTTTGTTGCTGCCATGGATGGGGCTTGGGGGACAGTATCACTGTGGTATTGAGTAGCTCAGTTCGCGGCTCATTTCTACATTGCCTTCAGAGTTCTGTCTTCTGACTGGAGGCAGGGGGATGGAGGAGTGGTTTGGGTTAGCACTCTGCTAGATGCAGCGTGTGACATGCATTGGTACAAAGCGTCAACGAAAACATTGCGGGACACAGTGAA
>JAODOY010000113.1:0-14028 GCA_025399855.1 Forbesichthys papilliferus | reverse complement strand
GTGTGTCATAGTGAAGAGAGAGTGATAAATAGAGAGATAGTGAGAGAGAGGGAGAGAGTGAGAGAGAGAGAGAGAGAGAGAGAGAGAGAGAGAGAGAGAGAGAGAGAGGGAGAGAGAGAGAGAGAGAGACATTAAAATGAATGAAAGACAGAAACACTGAGATATATGGAAGTACACGGCGGTGACAGGAGGTGAAAGAGGAGAGCGATCGAAGAGAAAATGGAGGAGGCGAGGCGAGGGTGGAAAGAGAAGAACGGTGATGAGATTAAGCGGTAAATCAGATTTGGTTTGCCGCGCGACGCCGTCCTGTCTGCGGCGCAGGGAGAGCGGCAGCAGCCCAAAACACACACCGTCGCTCTGACAGTTGTGTGGGTGCCGTGGCACCGAGGACATAAACAGAGAGGCCTACGCCCCTATCAGCATCCATCAGTCAGCGGAGCTGAGACAACGGCATCTGTGAGAGAGGAATTCAGGTATGTGATGAGATTGGGCCTCAAGACAACCAATGTGACAGATCCATCTGGCTGGATTAGACGACACATCTCTGGCTCAGGGGGACGAGGAGATGAATGGACCTCATTTGTCACGACTGACAGATCGTACGTCAATATCGGTCGGAAGCCTTCTTCCTCTGGGAGCTTTTGCGGAGATCACCGCGTCAGTGCGTCTCGGTGTGTTCGCCTTTGTGGCAGTACACCTGGAGAGGTCAAAGACCTGAACTCCGCCCCCAAAAAACGTATGAAACATCGTAGTGAAGACTTTAGGTTGGATTTGTTTGACTTGAAAAGGGTCACACTGAAGCAACACGACATAAAAGCTACGTACATGAACACACTACTTTGCAGTCATGGCCTTTATTCAAAGTTCGATCGTGTGACTATTTTTCATACAATGTGCCTGCATGTGTTCCACGTTCATGTACATGTTTGATGCTATTCAAAAACAATAAAAAAAAAAAACTGTGAAGACAGGTGAAGACTACCAAAGCTTCTTCTTCTCCCAGAAAAGAAACCCTACCTCGGTGATATAATCTGAGGTAAGGTAAAATTATCCAACACAAACACAAACCTCCCATTCACACAGCATGGAGAACTGCCACCTTACCACTCAGCCTGGAGATGGTCCAGTTGCGACGCACGCTGTTGGGGAAAGAGGGCAGCTCGAAGACAAAAGGCCCTACGTTGGGATCGGCGTCGGCGTCTGAGGCCGTGATGTTGACCCTGGAGCTGGGCCGGGAACGCTCACACACCTGGGCCTCCCGGGGAACCAGCACCGGGGCGTTGTCGTTGACGTCAATCAGGTATATCTGAAGGGTTCCCGTCCCACTGGCCTGGGGGGCACCTGGGAGGAGGTGGGTCACAGCAGAGAGGAGAGTCAGCACAGAGAGACTGGGAGAGTTAACAGTGTTGAGGAAGAGGACTAAGGAGGGAGGATGATGGGAGATGGAGTTGCAATGACTGCAGATAGGAACACAATTGTTTTATTGGAATTACTCCTTTGTGATCCTAACTGAGAAGACAAACTCCCACAGATGAAGCCAACCGAGGAACTATGTTTGCTTACTGAGGGATGAAAATGGAGGGCCAATAGCTTGCGCATTTGTACTGTGGCTTCCAGACAAAACGGCAAGAACAAATGTAAGGACACGTGAATTATTGAATCTGTGAGCTCAGCGCTTCTAAAATATGTGGTGCGTATACTGCCACACACGTGCAAGACTGTGCTTCCAAATAACTGACGCTCTGAAACCTTAGCATATCTACTGCTACATGCTTCTACAAAAAGCGTATAAAAGAGAAACACTCGTATGCATACTCAAAAGACGACATGTTCAGAAGTGCTTTGGTTACACACTCATCCCCATGCTGCTTCTTAAACGTTAAGGCTGAACACATGGATATAGTTTTTGGCAATGTATAAACACAAATGGTCTGTGTTATTCGTTTCCGGATGCGGCTTGCACAGCAAGTGTATCTGTTGTCTGCTGTAACGCTGCCAAAAATCATTACACAATATCAATTGTTCTTTGCTAAAACAAGACAAATATGCGTATAAAAGAGAAACACTCGTTTAATCTCATGCTAAACCATCTTTATTTGGAGCCCTGTATAGAATTCCCATTTAAATTTAAAATGATCAAAAGGACTTCAGATTAACTGGATTTAACAGTTTATTTTTTTCCATGGTATGGGTGAGGAATTCAGCAAATGAATGTCTGCTTCAAAGCAAGCATGCAGATGACCTGAGATAACCCTTAAAGCAACCTCCCTCCACTAGCTATCCTTACCATATCCTTACCATGCAGACAATATTTGAGCACTGACATTTGGCTGAGAAGTGTACAGAGAAAAGCACACACACACACACACACACACACACACACACACACACACACACACACACACACACACACACACACACAGGGACCAGGCTAAACAAGGGATGCAGTTAAGCGGAGGATACGTTTGAGACACATCAGTGCTGCTTTGCAACTACGTTCTCCATCATTCAGTAACTGGTGCATTCGCTACGTAAAAAGGTCCAGTACCCGGGGCCCCCAAGGCCCATCGACCGGCTTGTCAGTTATGATTGGCTGGGTGCTATGTTGCTTCCTGTGCCTCACTGGAGCAGAATAAGTAAAGAGAATTTCAATCAGAGTGGAATCTATCCCCTTGTTGACATTGGAATGAATCAATAGACAGTCAACACTTTGTTGTGCTTAAGTCAGCCCGCTTCGGGGCTACATTGTTGCTCTACCCCCGTGAAGCACTGGCGTGCAAAGCCCTGTGAACATCCCACTTCTACACTGGCGATATGCACTCAAAAGAACCAAGCGTAAAGGAAGGTGTCAGTTCTCCTGCCCTAACAAGTGCGACAAAGCTGACACGCTGTAGGCGGATTCAGCGAGGTGTCAATCAATCAGACGGTCCTGAAAAGATATGACTGTTTTACATGACGAGCACCGAGCACACGCACACATGTAAGCGCACGCTCGCACACACGCACGCATGCACACACACAGCCACACACCCACACATACACACACACGCGCACGCACACACACACGCCCTGACTTACCAGACTTACCATTGTCGAAGGCCAGGAATGTGGCCTCGTACACATTGTTCCTGACGTACATAGACTCTCTGTCTAGCAGGGCCATGGTGGTGATCTGACCATTGGTCCTGTTGATCTTCAGCCAGTTAGCTGGGTCTGACAGCTTCGAGTACCTACACACACACGCACACACACACAGTTGCTTTTATGCTGTTGTTATTTTATTAAACTACCGTAATATCTTATGATGCTAGTTATACTACAGCTGTAGCTTGGAAACCTTCCAAACACATTGTCCAGCTTGAGAAATGCAATTGAACGCACGCAGCAGTCAACAATGTTCTTACCAGCCTATACCTGCTCTTTGTGCAAACGTCAGACGTCGCGCACACACCTTCTCTCGACCGCATCACCACAAGCAAAAACACCGGTGGGAGTGTGAAATGCAACAACACGAGTTACATTAGAAGACACAATTTAACAGGTGCACTGCAATCAGCTCACTTTGTAAAGGTTAATTGCAGGCATGTGGGCAGGTACACATATATGCTGCAGTACGCAGCAGTAAATCTGCCACTTGCTCTCTCCGCGAGACAGAGAGAGAGTGGGCGTTGGGGAAAAGGGAGCGGAGAAACGGCGTGCAGCGAGAGACAGATTGATGGACGGACAGCTAGCTAGACGGGGAGAACAGCGCTGTCAAAGCGGTTGTGAGCGCGGTGGGCGGAGAACGTGATCAGGAGGAGAATGGGTCTAATTAGAGCTGTGGTGGAGGCTGGGGCAGGTTAGCCAGGCTAGTTTACGGGGGAGCTAATGGCACGGAGCTAAATCCATCCCTTGCTAATGACACGCAGACTTGTGGACTGGTAAACACTTTGTCTGAAATAGATAACTGTGACGTAACTGACGCTCAAAAACAGCAGGAACAAACGTTATTATGAACAGAAAGTGCAATGTTGTAGAAACAAAAAACGCCACAATTCTTATTTTGATTCTGTTTTTTTATTTATTTTATTTATGTGTGTGCCAGAGCGTGTCAGCATGGATCAGATGTTATCTGGCTGCTTATCTGCTTGGCATGTCTGCTGCCCATGTCTCATCGCCTTGCCCCAAATGACCTGCTGCCTGCCACTGTCTGAGGCTGGCAGTCAGACTCTGGACACACAGCTGTGACACACACACACATTCTCAGTCAAACACACGCGCACGCATGCACACACACACACACACACATTCTCAGTCAAACGTGCACGCATGCATTCTCAGTCAAACACACACACACGCACGCACACACACACACACACACACATTCTCAGTCAAACACACGCGCACGCACACACACACACAGACACACACACATTCTCAGTCAAACACACACACAAACACACACACACCCTAGGGCAGCTAGTGCACACACTTTTGCACAAATGTGGCACAGAGAGCTTCATCTAGTCCTATTTACAGCGTAAATGTGTGTAGACCTGGAGTCTCTTTGTGTGTGTGTGTGTGTGTGTGTGTGTGTGTGTGTGTGTGTGTGTGTGTGTGTGTGCATGTAGCATGTGTCTGCATTGGTGTGCATGTGTGTGTACAAGCCAGGTCACCAACATGGGAAACATCTAGAAAGGCAAGAGCTATCTATCAGGCACTCAGTCTGTCTGTCTGCCTGCATAGCTGCTCTGGAGGAGACAGGCACTCTGAGGAGCTGTCAATACCATGGCAACAAAGACTGCCGTAGAGGGGTTGACAAGGACAGAGACGTCAACACAAAGACCGACAGCCGTGCCTGAAATGGCACCCTCAGTAGTCACTAGACACTACAGGGAGAAGGGGGGAGAATGTACCAAATCCCAGCATTTCACATACAGTATCATGATTAATCAATAATTATGTGATTACCATTTTTCCCGATCGCTATGACAATTTTCCCAATACTTTTAACAAACTTCCTAGACTCTTAACCCACACAATTTCATACTCAAAATCACACATTGTAACCTAAACTCCAACACTAATTTTCAAAATATATGAATACACTGACACACGTTCTCTTCCAACAGGAGCAGTCAGTTAATCATAGCATAGTGTCATAAAAAACACTAACATCAGCTGAAATTACAAAAACTGCATTAGGTGTGAGGTCTACCCTTAAACAACAGACAGTATATTGCGTATCATATATTGTTTTGCACTGCAGCTTTTTTGAAGCCTCTCTACTTTTTGTTTATAATAAATGCATGCATTGTATTGGTTTCAATACAAAAAAGACTAGCAGAGTAGCTTTATATAATACATGGTTTACAGTATTTACTGTAAACAGAAAATACAATTGTTGCACTAAAGACAATACTGTATTTGCAACAAACATTACTGCAAAATACTGTAACAAGAATATGCATAGATCTGCTACTTTGATTTAACTTTGCATGTTTTGCTCTATAATGTTCCTTTTCTGCACAAGATCATCATAAAGAGGTCCTGTTTTATAAATGGACCATATGCTCATGCGATTGACAGAACACTTGAGTGTGTTTCCTAGATGAGAATCAGTTGTGATTTACTGTATTTGTATAACTTAAATCAACTATTTCTCAGTAGCAATGGAATAAAATACAAGGTATATATTTGTTTCAATTCACATATATTTTTGCCAAATGCCCTACATGTAAATATATGAACAGCTGTTTACTTTGACTTTAGCCTAAGTTAGGTTTAGAACATGATGTTTTCTGTTCTGCATACAGTGCAAAAGCATTGGTAAATTTGGCAGCAATAATCGATTGTTTTGTTCTTTGTTGAACTTGTGTGTAAAAGACATTTAAGCATTTTAAATTTGTTTTAACTGTATGCATTTTGTGTCAGAGCAACAAGAAATGTGTAACTTGTATTGCCTACACATACTGATTTTGCGCCAACTGTGTTAAGAGTTTAGGAAACGTATTGGAAAAACCGTCATAGTGATCGGAAAAAACTGTAATCAGTAATCCGTTAGGAGTACATGGAAATATAAAATATTTATATGACAATAAATGTAAGCTATACAATGTACAACATCACAATTCGGACAACAAGATGTAATTTCAAATATGGTAGCAATGCAAATATGTCTTAAACTTCTCTCTTCTATTATTATTATTATTATTATTATTATTAATAATAATAATAATTCATATTATTATTATTTTACAAAAGATCTTAGTAGCCGTGCTACTCTTTACATAATGGAAAACAACACATTGCCACTTACCAGTGTGAAACTGCTCTTCAGATATGAATTTGTAACTTTAAGCTACTGGCCTCTCTGTCTCTCTCTCTCTCTCTCTCTCTCTCTCTCTCACGCTCTTTGTCAATTCTGTAACATTTCTGTTTCTCAGCGGACGCCTGTCTTGCTGACATTAAGGAAAGTCGATGCGCCATCGGCTCTGTATGTGACGTGTGTCCTTGGACCTTAACAGGCGCTCTGGAGCTGCTGTCATAGCGGGTCGATGCTCTCTTGGCACTGTGCCCACCATGTGCCACCACGATGGCTGAACAGAAGGATCAATGGAGTGATGGAGGGGAACCTAGACAGAGCTGCTATACAGACCAGAAGCCAGCTCATTATGGGATGACCTCTCAACACCGGTCGCTTAGCAACAGAGCGGTAACTAGAAGTTAGTGATGGGGGTGGGGTGGGGGGGAAGCGAGGGGGGTCTAGAAGTTGACGACGCCACCGTGGAGAAGACAGACTTGGAAACAATTCACGGCTCATTAAAAATAACAAGCCAAATACTTGTCTATGCGTAATACGCGTAAACACGTAAACAGCATTCTGTCTAAAGGCTGCATGATAAAATTCACACTTTCCACGGTGAGATAATTATTACACATGAACTACACAGTATGTAAAGTAGCTAATAATCCAATCTAAGTAATAAAGCATATGTATTCATATACATTATTTTTAAAACGATACAGTATGTTGAAACATCTAGAAACCACATTGTAAATCAACATCGTCCCGTAACCTCTCAATGGAAGTCCAGTGCTGTTACCTGACTATCTGGTGGACAAAATGGTCGGGGTCTTGAGCTGCAAACACAGTGAGCGTCGTCCCTGCAGGCACGCCTTCCTCGAAGCGGATCAGCTTGGGGTTGACGGGGAACACCGGGGGCTCGTTGACGTCCTGGACCGAGATGGTAACGCCTGCTGTGGACTGTAGTGAAGACTGGATGCCACTTGCCAAGTGGGCCTGGTTAGAGACCACCACCGTCAGCGCAAAGGCCCGGTTCATCTCGTAGTCCACGGGCTGTCAAGGTCACGCCAAGGTCAGTTATACATGTGTAGTCTCACGAGGCCACACAGCAACCAACAATGTAATAATAATCATGAAACTTACACTGCACTTTTGAAGATGCCTAAAATGCCTACGCATGGTTTTTACTATTTACACCTATTACAACTATTGATAACTGAAAGCACCTATTGAAGGAGCCCACAAGGGCCCCTCCCTTGATGGTCGAGGATGAGAGAGAGATCATTTAGACCCTCACGCAGCAAGAAGCTGAGTAAACACCAGACGTTGCTGTGGCCTTGTTACCTTGACGACTGTCACCATGCCCTGGTTGGTGATGGGGTTGGTGCGGATGGTAAAGTGTCCGCCGGGGTCTCCGCTTACGATGCGGTAGACTGCGTTCCAGTTGGGGCTGTGGGGCTGGTCTCTGTCCATCACCGTCAGGTTGGTGACCACTACGTTCACCCTGTTCTCCAGAACCTCCCCGCTGAACTGCAGGGCAGCAAAGGAACATCTCGGAAATGCAATTTCTACTGTGACAGGAACTTTCATGAACACAACAGACATTGTCAAGGTATATTTCGTTGTCTGGACTGGGTTGAAGATAAGCAGGAGTAAGATGGAGGTCTGCAAACTGTTTAAAAAACAAAACAAAGGTTTGTGAATAGTTTGTTATTATGTATAATTATACAGTATAGGTGGTCTGTTAATGGAAAATGAAAGCCTGAGGACTCTACTGTTTATGTAAGCATACTACAGATTTGAGAGTTTCTTCTTACTTTTCCTTTTTTTTTTACTTAGCCATGCTAATTTAACAATTTGCAATAACTGTTATTATTCTAGAGAAAATAATGCTTTTGCAGCAGATGTTAAATAACACCAATTAAATTGGAAATTGGTAGTGAACTGAAAAGAGTAAAGAAGGAAAAACAAGGCCATAAACAGAGGCCAGAGGGAGACATATTATTTAAATATGGATAACTGAGAATCATTGCTTCTATTACATTAATGCGGTACCTTATTACATGCCATGTCTGCTCATAAGAGGCTCTTTATTTGAACTAATGGATTTGTTCAATTAAGTGGTTACCCAGTTTGTTTCGATTCTGCGCACTTGCCAAATCTAAGTCTTAATAAGCAATTAGATAAGTACTGTAATTAAGGCGGCGGTAGGAATAGTCCTTGCCTAATGATCTTCATTATATTGCAATCTGAAACAACTCCCCTCTAAACTATGGCTGGAGGAACCGCAGAGACAGCTGCAGTGCTGGAAGAAGAATTTACTGTGTAATGGGAGATACCGGCCTGCTGGAGAGAGATGGCAATAGCAGTGTACTGAGACACACATTAAATACGAATTCCCGAATGCACAGACAGACAGACAGACAGACAGATAGACAGACGCACGCACGCACACGCACACATACATTGTCGGACAGTAATCCCCATTTCCTCTTGTGAGGAATTTACTTGTTTACGGTGTTCGTCTGCCAGCTGCTGTTCACTTTAATGGATTTATCAACATGTAAGCGTCCTCCACTTTCACTACCCCCCACGCAGCACATACGTGCAAATAAACACCGAAGAAATTAAATATGCGCTCTCAGTCTCTGGTGGGTGGGCTCCTCTGTTTCATTTACACCCCCGAGCTTTAGCACAAACACTGACGCAAAACCTTCCAAGCATTTTTTGGCTATGCTGGGGGAACAGACAGAAACAGAATATATCTTCTCTGAGGCATTTACAACAAGACTACCAAAATGGCCGCACTCTTGAAATGCAGTGTGGACTCACTGATAAGCTAGCAGAAACAGAATGTGCTCAACAAGGGGATGTTGTGGTTTCAAAACTTGTGGTAAATAGGATTTAATTGTACGTAATAGCTGGAAATATAGCAAGTGTCCTTGTTTCATGGAAGGGTAAAAAATCTAAATGAAAAACGTTTTCTTTTGAGCTGATGTGTCATTGAAGCTATAGATCAGGTTTTTACAGATTTATAAACATATATGCTCCTGCATTTTAGAAAATGTCAGTTCTGTGGAAAAGCTTGTCATTGAAGGCATGACATATTGTCCTTTCAGAGTGGACCGTTTCAGTCTTAAACAACGCTGTGGTCCAAGGAGCTATGGTTAAAATGTTTGAAGGATTCATATTGTTTAGTAAATTGTTTACGAGTCCAATTGGATATGTTGTACTTTGTCAATAAGAAAGCATTACACACAAACTGTATGAACTCCTGAATAATTAGTACACTGATATCACAATTTATCATTAACAACATCCTGAAATACTTTTTAAATACAGTGATTGAGATATTATTATTTAATAACATGAAAATGTTAAAGTGCTCTTAAGTGTTTTTAGGGGGTAAAGAAGTCTATCACAACACAAGATACAATTCAGCACCAAAGTCTCGCCTATTATTATATTTTATGTTAGGCTGCTACTCAAAAAGTGACATTTTAAATGGCACAGACACCACTCAACAGGACCAAATGAGCTCTTACACCCTCTGTGGGGTGCTGAAAACACCACAAAGCAGTAATGGCAGCATTAAGTAGGAATAAATGTCCCAAAACAGACTCCCACTGAAATCAGCATAAAAAAGGATGTTAGCACTACACAACCACCTAAAACACATTTAGCTATTAGCAACATGCTTCTACTTCCACATTTGCAATAAAACAGCCTTAAAACACTTTCTAGCAGTATCTTATTTTTATTTTTATACAGATGATGGATTCAAGGTGCTCAAGGATACACTCAGACATGATAGTTTTGGTTTGTTCAGAATGCAGTGCGCTACAGGTGAACCAGAATAGCATAGCGCTGAAATATGTGTCTAGGGGTGGATCCTTTCAACCCACCCGGCTCTTCTCATTTGACTTGACAATGACAAAACCTCTGGGTACACTTTAGCAGAGGAGCGATCCACTTGATTAGATTGCAATAACACGACACTGCGAGAGACGCCACCACTGCTGAACACAGCGTAATGAGTTGTGGCAAGTACCATTGTGTTTTTGTTTACCACCTAATGACGAACATGGCACACTTGCATACGAGAGAGTGTTGTGAAATTAATAATACATTCTGCTTTTTTTTCTGCTTTTTTTTCTCATTTCAAATTAGAGGCAATATATTTGCTTGGTTACGCCTCTGCGAACAATTTCACTTAATTAGCATGTTTTGTTTTTCTTTTGGCGCCACTTCCTGTAGAGACCCATGAAATCTTCTGCGTCTGTCGAACACAAATAATTACCAAAAGTTCTCCAAATGTAGCTGGCTGTGTGGGAAGCAGGAGAGAAAATAGTGAAGATTGACGAAAAGAGGAAAAACAGCATCTGGTTTAGAAAACATTCTTAGCAGGCCATTTGAGCAGCACCGGCTCTTGACTTCAAAACTAGTTTTCTCATTATAAATAATAGAGCTTGTGCAATCTTCGGTCTGTCAGGCACCGTATGAAAAGCCTTGTTCTTTTACCCGGGCGGCCGTTCGAAACATGTTCGCTGCTTTTTTCAGCAGCGGTGAGAAGAGCGTCCAGCAGAAACAAGACATACTGTAGCACAACACATAAAAGTGACAGCACTGTGTGTGTGTGTGTGTGTGTGTGTGTGTGTGTGTGTGTGTGTGTGTGTGTGTGTGTGTGTGTGTGATGCTTCATATGCGCACATGCTCTATGTACTACATACCATGTTTAAAAGCCTCAGAATGAACTGTCAACGTTAAAGCATGCACGTTACAGTATGTGTGCGTGCGCATGTGTGCGTGTGTCAACTCCTCCTTTCCCCATGTGAAGGAGGAGTTGACAAGGAGCAGGGGGACAACGACACAGCGAGGCGTGGAAGGGAGGCCGACCAGCCCTGGCCCCCGTTACCGCTGGGGAGCTCTTATCAGAGCGGGTGGCTGAAGTGCATTGGCACCACAGAGGCAGGGTTCACAGCAGGCTATGGCAGAGACACCCCCTCTCTGTCTCTCTATGGAACTTTCCATTGCATGTAGCAGCGCCGCTGGTGCAAAGCTCCGCGTCACTGAATGATTCATCTCGAGGGTTGTGAGCAGCGAGCTACAAAGGCGGACGTGCACACAGGAGAACTAGTGTCAGGAGAGACGCAGCGCGTGCGCGGAGGCACGTGCGGGCACACGTGCACGCGTACGGTGACACGCACGTGTCAGTATTTCGCAAACCTTGTATGAGGAATGCTTTGCCCCGTTGTCCTACACTGTGGTAAACATAGGGGCCTTTAATGCCTGTTATACAAAGCCACGCCAAGTCAAACACACGTGCTGCACGTCGCATATTGTAGCAGACGAGAGGAACAATCTCCCACACCCTCTCCCGTCGTTCGGCAGCGGTCCTCAGACATGTGTCATGGCAGCGGTCACGTCGTCATGGTGATGTTCTGACACACTGGACAGCTAGACAGCTAGACAGCAGAGCTGAAACGGCCGCCAAAGCGAACGCGTCGCTCCGTTTTTGGCTGCCGAGATCTTCGGTTGGCCGTTCGGCCTTGATCCGTGATCCGTGCCTCGGTATGTAGTCACCTGCAGCCGCCTGAGGTGTGGTGAAACATGGCAGCTGCTGCGGCTGGGAAGCCTGTCAGGCCAGTGTGGCGGTATCAGCGGCTGGAGCCAGATGCCTGCAGACAATCCCTGGCCAGTGGAGGCCCAGCTGGCAGGAGGAGTAAGGAGAGAGGGTCTAAACTGGGACGAGAGGCCAAACGGCATGCTTATGAATTCCCCGCTATGTGTCACACACTCGTGTGTGTGTGTTTTAATAACCTTCCTCCGGTTTATAATGCCTCTCTCCATTGGCTGCTGCGTAAGGTTGAGGGCTGGGGGTCCACTTGATGAAGATGACTGATCACAATACTTAATGCGGTGTATACTGAGACGGCAGTACTTTTTTTTCTACATTTAAAATAAACGATGTCATTTGTGTGCATTTTATGGGGAAATAAATGTTTGTGCAAGTGGGTGGTGTACGTGACTGGTCTCAAAATAATACCAGAGTCCGTCTGTTCATCACTGTTCAAATACGAGTCAAGACCAAACCAAATGCTGTTGATTCTGAGATGAGAGTGAGCCCATGAAAATGTGGTGTTCAGACTGGGTGTATTAGCACTTTAACCCTAGTGAGAATGAAAAACATTTGTTAAAGAGGAAGATACATTTTCAAGCTCTAGTGTCAGTTGTAATACAGACTTACCGTGCATAATTTACCATTGCGTCAACGCATAGTCACATTGTGAAAGAATTACAAGAGACATGCCAGACATCAGCACTCAAAAGTGATTTTAGAATCATGTTGCATTGGATATAATTAAATCCAGTGTTAAATGTGTTGATAAAAACACTTTGTTTTTTATTTATGATTTAGTGATAAAATTAGCCAGCAAGTCTCTTACTCACCAGCCTGCTAGTGAGTTCTGGGGGGTTGTCATTTATGTCCGTGATGGAGATGAGGGCGGTGGCCGTGTTGGAAAGGCCAAAGTTCAAGTTGCCCTCCATGTCTGTAGCCTGGACAATGATGGTGTACTGAGAGACTTTCTGTAGAGGAGGCAAAAGAAACATCTCCGTCAATTCTGCATGTGGTTTCTGTACATGTAAACCAAACAATTGAGTAATACATTTATACACAAGTTGACACAAATGTATATCAACATATACATTTGCCTGCTATTTATCACTGATTGCAACAATGCAATGATGATTAAATCGACTGCCCCATTCATTAAATCCTTCCCTTTATATTTAAGTAGCAATTCAATGTTTTGTGTAGGTGTTGGCCCAACAAACAGCAGTGGATGGGCCAACTGCATGATCTGAATTAAATAAACAACAGAGGCTTAATGTTGTCAAAATGACGTATAGTGGAGTGCTGGATTGTAGCTTAACGCTAAACCCCCTAGCCCAGACCCACATCTAACCACAGTGTGTAAGTGAAGACTTATTGTGGGCATTATTGTTGGGCTCATCCATTACAGCCTAAAAGTCTGTGCTCTAAGCCACGACAACGGCCCTGCACCATCACTCATATTAATGGAGGTGCCGCCACTTACTCAACTATCATGCTGCTACACATTATACGGCATGCGAGTGGCCATTATTTAGTCCAGTAAAGAGTGAGGGGAAGTCGCCACAGGGGGCAGCGGTGCAGAGAAGGCACTCCCACATGCTGAGCAACAACATAATGTTGTCACGGAAACCAGCATCACATAGGCAGTTGTGTGGAAGCCTCCTAACTCCAATCTTAGCTGAAAGTTAAACATAAACAAAGTGTTTCTTGTCCTTAGATTTAGAGATAATGCCTTTTTTATGCATTTTAATTTGACGTGAATGTCTCCTCTTGTTTTCTCTCATTCTTCTTTCTCTCTCTGGCATTTCTCATTCATTCAACGGGCATAACCAACGCTGAGCGACGGGAAGCAGAGACCAGAAAAACCCATGTTGGAAGTCTGTCTCTGTCCATGGTGCTGAAAGTTCAACATCTCCCTAGTGTCGTTACAGGAAAACACCGTATATCGCCCTTCCTTTCCCATACTGGCTTTGTTTAAGTCGCTCTGATTTCTGGCCCTGCCCTGTTCCGTTTAGTCGGTTTGGCACAAGCTGCCATTGTGACTGTATAGAGAGAGAGAGAGAGAGAGAGAGAGAGAGAGAGAGAGAGAGAGAGAGAGAGAGAGAGAGAGACAGAGAGAGAGACA
>JAODOY010000112.1:0-14028 GCA_025399855.1 Forbesichthys papilliferus | reverse complement strand
AGTATATATGTATATATATATATATACAGTATATATGTAAATATATATACAGTATATATAAATATATATATACACTATATTATATATATATTATATATATATATATACAGTATATATACAGTATATATATATGCATATATTCATTACTGAGAATGCGATTCTATATTACTGATAATTACTATCCATTTCACCAACTATTATCCTTGGTTTGTTAATTTTTCACCATTTGACTCAGTTAGACCTTGGGCTGTAGAGAGGCAGTGCTGTGAAAAGGTCTTGTTTTTGCTGGATTTATGCATACATTAGACATTGGCTTTCTGTTGGCTTTAGATTGGGTCTGACAGAAAGTAATACCACAAACAGGTAATACTTTCACTGGTAATGGAAACATTTAAATATGTTGCTAAATATGAGTAAACCAGATTATTAATGCCCACTAGCAAAGTAATGCCAACATGAAAATGTTGGAATGTGTTACAAAGCCATTTCTATCACTCCTGGGATTCAGCAGATATAAACAGTGCCAATATATTCACCAGATGTACTGAATTGAGTTCAACCATTTTTCTCCAACTTTTAAGCCTCAGCTAAGGCTAGTGTTCAGGACTCCACCACCAGATAGAAAACAACTAAGTTTCTTGAACCTCAACTTTGGGTCCCTGACTTCAGCTGTTGGAACTTCCACGAATTCTGCTCTGTATCAGAGAAGGCTACATTGCAATGGAAGAACATAAGTCCAGAATTCCACCACAGTACTGTCAATGCATTGCAATGTACAATGATTGCAGTTTTTCCCGCTAAGTATTAGTTCTTGAATTAGTTTTGGTGTGTGGTTGAAAATCTCTTTTAAAAAAAAACAACACATGACTTTATGTTTTCATTTTTTTGATATGTTTCTATAAAGTTTCATTCCACTTCATAAATATGCAAAAACAAAAGAATTGCATCAGTGTGGACCCACAGATGGTTCCCCACAGCTCAATTTAGGTATTATTCGGTATATTGTTTTATAAACAGAATTATCCTTAACTGACTTAACTGACACTATGCTGGCTATGCCTACTCTGTTTAAATTAATCATAGCAGTCTCTATTTATCATATAGAAATGTGTGTCAGTGTTTGTATGTACATACATATAGTATGTATGTATGTATACAAATATACTGTATGTGTGTATTTGAATGTGTTCACACATGGAGCAATGGGATGGACTTCAGAAGCACAGTTGCATATTTTAATGAATATAATGTTTTTAATTAAATTGACCATTATTTCTACTGCTGACAGTTTGTGTATTCCTTGTGTAGTTTCCATCTTATGTAAAAGCCATAGTGTGATCATATCTTATCTCCTAACCGATGCTTATATATAAAATAAAAACTACACGTGTGAAACACAAACTGATTCACGGTCAAATGCAAACACAATAAAGACCTGCGTTCTCTTTTCCTTGCAATGTTGCTAACGCACATTCTTGTTTTAAAAATCAGTGTTTATTCTATGAAAGTGGGGAAAACGGGGAAGTACTGTAGACAGCTGCGGTTTTAAAACACCCTCACATCACCCTCATATAGTACTTAGATTTGGTGGAAATCCCTCACATTCAGAGACACTTTGTTATTTGTGTTTTATTTGTTTTCAGATACAGCTTTCTAAAATACTAATGACTAATCATTTATAATTCTGTTTAACCAAAATAAGTTTGTTCATAGCTTCTGAAGGTAAAAAAAGCAATCTGTGTGCCCTCAGAAGTTAAAACCATCGATATGGCAGCATTCAAGAGATGTGTGTCATACAAAGCAGTAGCCTTTTTAAATGGTCAACCACTATGTTTATAACACAAATATTAAAAACGGTTGACCTACATACGACCAACATATATGTACCCTAGTCATATGCACTTTTTTTTTACAGATGGGTACAGCTGCTGAAAAAAGCCCCTTGTTATATTGTAAAGTTCTCCTTAGGAAGGTGTCAGAAAAACAGAAATAACACATTGTATGTAATACATATATAACATACAGACAGATTAGATCAAAATAATGTTTATTGTCATGTTCAAAGAATCAGGTGAGAGATTTTAAATATGTAAATATATATTACATTATTGTTTTAGCTACTTACATTACATAATCACATTGTGTTCCAGTGACATCATTGTCTGGTCATCCTGAAAACAACAATCACAAATTTCTGGAGAAGAGGCTCGGACAATCTTAACAATACCATCATGCGCACATACGTATTCCCAGTTCCATGTTTTGTCACTCAACGCTCTCCATACTTCCTCTAACTATCATATTTAGTGTACACACACACACACACACACACACACTTTAGTGCACAGACATACAACATAAGCAGACACCTTGTGCCTATCACCACACACACATAGTAAACAGGCCACATGCATGCGCACACACACATACACACAAAAGTTTATACGGTTCCTGTTCCTGTAAAGGTAGGGATTTTTTTGACCTTCTGCTTCTGTCCCTGATAAATACTGCCCTGTCCTTTGGTTTTCATTGAGAACTCTTTAGAAACATTTGAAATCAGCTCCTGTTGAGATACTTGTGTTGTATATCAAGGTAAGGTCAACAAATGACAAATTAGCTAACTACTGACAGGGACATATCTATTATATAGTCAAAATCCAAACCCTGTATACTGTAACTGTTGTTCTCTCCACCAGATGAGAGTTGTGCTGCTTGTGGCACTCTGTGTAGCGCTACACCCTGCTAGCTGTGAGAGTGAAGAGGAAACCATAGAGACACTGATGAATAATGGTAACTGCTTCTCTCCATGTGTGTTTCTTTTCATTTTGTGTTCTACATTCATATTCTAACCTGTGTGTGTGTGTGTGTGTGTGTGTGTGTGCGTGGACATCTAGTTGTGGTGGTGATGACAAATAATCCTTTAGGTTCCAGAAATGTACCTCTGGTCTGTGGAAAAGATTATGAAAGCCAATTAGTATTTTGGAAGAGAAATGGTAATTATAACATTTTAAATATGGTTTTATTACCAAACATTTGTATTACAACATAAAATGTTTTACAACCAATGCCATTGCTAGAAATTACTACTGTTTACTGTATATTACTAAAGCGCAAACATTTTACTGCTAATATTACAAATGAAATACTACAAAAGCATTATTATTATTATTATTATTATTATTATTATTATTATTACTGCTACAGATAACACTGTAACCACATCCGTGTTTCTGGCAGCCTACTACTTTTAATATGTATCACATTAAGCTTAAGCTTGATTTAATATTTATTAGAACAATAAACAGCATGTATATCTTAAGCCTCCAAGTGCTCTGAACTTTTGTAGTAAATGAACCGATTGTAAAGTTGGCGTACACTGCAAAGTTGATGAATCCCATATCATGCTTTAAATGCAAGGTGCAGCAAACTGACATGAATGAGTCAGTAAAAGGTATCAATCAACCGGGGCATGTACAAGCTCTAAGCAGCCTCATTCATACAAATGTCTGTATGGGTATACAAGGACTATTGCTGGCGTCAAACCAGAACTGTGTGTGTGTGTCTCAGGCAACAAACTCAGTCCACGTCTAGAAGGGAACCGTGTCAGTGTGTGGGTGGAGGAGATGCAGGGAGGAAACTACACCTGTCACTTGAGTGCAGATGGACATTACCTGAACCACACCCTGGTCCTCATCCAAAAGGAAATGTCATTCGTCATTTTGAAGAAAAACACAGATCATCCTAGAACCCACGGTGAGATGAGAGAAAATGGTGAAGAATGGAGAGACAGCGAGATTACGCAACAGTCCTCTAACCTTTAGCAGAATTGTAAAAAAGCATTGCACATCGTCTCTAAAATGATGCTACCTATACTGTCATTTGAATAATATTGCTGCTATTTACACGTTTATCATATTGCTGTTATTTATTTGTTATTAGTTATTTTTAGTTATTTGCTTCCTTCATTTCAAGTTCATTCTGTTTCTGACCTTCCAGAGTACATTCAGTGCGCTGCGCACAACTACAGTGGTTCCTTCCACTGTACCTGGGAGAGGATGAAACAGCGGTCCACAGCCTCTGTGCTGTTAGTGAAGGCAGATCGGTAAGACACACACACACACACACACACATAGACGTAGAACCACCCTTTATGCTACAATTAAACATCAGTTTTCAGATGGGGATTTTGAATGTCGATAAACACTGACACTAACAATAACTAACCAGTTGTGTTCACTAACACAGTAACTCAGAGCCCATTGCCTGTGAGCTGGATGCTGATGGCTCTGGGGTGCAATGCAAGGACATGAACTGTCCTTACAGAGAGGAAAGGCAACGCATTGCCCTGAGAATATACATACACAACAAAGCTTTGCTGGAGGAGTATACCACCTACTTTTACCTGAGAGACATAGGTTTGTCCCTGTTGTTGTGTGTCTATCCATCAATCACATGTATTTTGTATAGCAGTTTTTCATACAACAACACGTTGCAAGACAATACATGAGATAGTCATATATATGTGCAAAATATAAGTTTACTCGTTTTGAAGGGGCCACCCCTCACAAAATAACTACATGATGAATAAATGACATTGGGAATGTTGTCTCAGAAGTTTTGACCACACAAACAGACAACAACACCTTCTCCTTCTCCTTCCCCTCCACAGTGAGGCCCGAGGGTCTCTCTAACATACACCACCACAGCACTCAAGAGGGGGTGACCCGCTGGTCATGGGACTACCCTGACTCATGGGAGAGACCCTGCACGTACTTTGCCCTTCAGTTCCAGGTCAGGCTGGTCCACAAAGGAGAGCCCTGCCACAATGACAAACAGGAAAATATTGAAATGGTGAGACCTTGTTCCACCACCTGTCTATGGTATTGTTCACTGCACGCTAATACCAGTATTTTGGATATTGGATATTATTTTGAACTGTGACTTTTTTAAGAAGAGGTTCTTTGATTGTGGCATTGCAGGCAAAGAACCTCTTATTTTAAAATAAATATATACAGCATTAACAAACAGTAACACATTTCATTAGACCAGATAACAAACATGCCTCTTTTCCTGTCGGGTACCTGTGCTGACCTTCATAGGAAGAGCTCACTACGGAAGCTAACTTCAACATTACTACCCAGCAGTATGAACAGTATACGTTTTGTGTGCGAGCGAAAGACAAGTACACCCAAGGGCCTTGGAGCAAGTGGAAGCACAAGTAAGTACCTATTAGCTCATAATGGTTTGCCTGTAGGATATCAAGTTCATTGTTCTGTTCCATTATTATATTCTACTGATCTATTCCACAACAGCTTCGATCTAGCATGATTTTAAACAACATAAGAAGATGACCAAGGAATGAAAAGGACATGGAGTATTTATGACAACCAAAATAGCTTTTTAACCAAATATAAACAAAGGTGTACTCATTTTTAGAGTATGTGTGTACAGTATTTATTCATATTTGTCTACATTTAAATGAACTGTCTAATTTAACAATAAAATATTTGATTCACATCAAATGTGTGTCAAATGTGAATGTACTTTACAACACACAGCTCTGTGTCTTGCTGTAGACTAACTACATTGTAGGCTTATTCTGTTCAGCACTCACAGTGTAATGTCTTAATAAATCACCCAGACAATTCAAGCAGTTAAGTAGAAAAAAAAATATTTATTTTGTATTTACAGCCACAACACTGGGGATAGAGTAAGAGTAACAACGCAGCAGAAAAATAAAAATCGAAACAAATACAATTCTCCCTCACAAATGAAATACTGTAGTTGATCTCCAGATTTACATTAATTAAATGAGTGACATATCAAAAACACAAATTGTCCCCATGGACATGTGTCCTACAGATTTCAAGTAACTTCAATCAGTTCAAGTCTATAGTATATTGGACAAAGTTGGTTCCAGTCCTTGACTTGTAATTGTCAAGAACAATTGTGGCGGAGAAAGATTAATGAAAGGAGACACACTGCAATATCACACTTTCATAAGGAAAAACACGCCGCTGAAATTAAATCTGCGCTAACGTTTTTATGTTGTCAGTCACTGCTCTTTGCTACTTTCATCCCATCTCTCGTCAGTTTGTACCACAATACTTCACTACAAAGTCTAAATGACATAATGCAATCTAGTAACCGCTGCTTATAAAATGCCTTCTAAGGTGACAAATCTTGTAAGACTCAAACACACAAACTCAAGAGCACAAACTTGTTTTGTTGGGTTAGGTTGGGGAGGGGGGTTGACACCTTCCCTGTGAACTCACACGAGCTCTGTAAACCTTAGAACCTGAACACAACATATTACTTTTAATACCACTGCCACCTTGTGCAACATAAAACGATGAAAATGGCCCAGTTTAGCCAGGAACTATTGTTTTTCTTGCAGTATTAGCATGTTACATATAATTAGATCGTTATGTGTATATGTTGAAGCATGAGAAAATATGCAAAGCTGAATATGCAAGTCGTTCTTTCTGATATTTCTGGAGGATGAATTGTTTCAGTCTTTATATTTCAATTGACTCAAGATTTGAACAGGCTGGTATGAATCTATTAATAATGTAAATTCAAATAACTTTCCTGCCATCTATTTCTATTGAAGCATTATTATAATTCTTCATCATTATGTGTTATCCTGTTTATTTTCAAATCTCTTCCAATGATAGTTCCTCTTTCCTCTAAAGACCAGACCCCTACACAGTAATGGTGGGTTAACAGCTCAGATAGCAAAAGACCTAGAAGTGTTTTCCCATTTACTTTAACCTCCCCAGGACTGCCACATTCGGTGACATAGCACAATCACTACTGAAATCTATCCAGGTGGTCCAGCAGAAAGTGATTTTAGCAGGCTCCCAGACTCCCATGTGCCAGACAATGCTAATACTTGTTTTCAAACACGATGAGTCTCTGCCATGTCTGCACAGCTCCTTGGTAAGGTGAGTCAGTGACTTCTGACTCTAGTTTGCTTGTAATGCGCGAGGAGCAACACAGAACATGCGGGTACTGTATATAACTGGAGAAGCCCGTCTCAGTCCTGAATTGATGTGTTGGTTGGCAGCTGCATTGTCACGTGTGTGTGTGTGAGCGTGCGTGCGTGTGTGTGCGTGTGCATGCATGGACTGGATGATGGGGCTACAGCATGGCTCCTTGTCTTGTCTGGAGTCCTTTAGTGTTGTTTCCCCCATTAGTGGTTCTGCCTCTTAGACAAGTACCTAATGCAGGAAACCACAAAAACCAACAAGTCAAACATTTGTTGGAACAGGTCATCTGTTTAAGCAGGTTATAGTTTGCAGCCAGTGTATTTCTTTGCATGTTGGTTTGAGATTTGGATATCGCTACTATTAATTCATAAACTGTCTGAAAGTCGGCGGATGGATGTCCGGCTCACACGGAAGTTGAACCCCGCTCCCGCGGATTACGTCGCGACGGCGTGTGTAGGGATGCAACGGTTAGAAATGTTGACGGTACGAATATAGTCTGAGGAATAATAATGGTTGCATGAATTTCACAACACTAGCAATGCCGTTTTGGAGAGCTAATGGCTTTTCTCCTGCATTGCTGCAAATGGCCCAACTCTTAACTCACTGCTCCATCATTGAGTGTTTCCTCAGTCTGGAAAAAGAAATTGCTACTTATCTGTGGGGGGAAAGGTTAATGGGGATCCCCTTATTTTTAGGGGCTTCCACAGACCTTCCCCAGTACTACTAAAAACATTGGTTCTAATGTAATTTCTTAACAGGATAAAAATAATCCCTCCATCCCCAAGAAATGACCCTTAATAATGTATTTGCATTTTGATGCCTGGAAGGTCACTGGTTTGTGTAGAAAATATAGCAGTATTTCATATAGATATTCAACAGAATCGAAGTTTCAAATCATCCGTTCTCCACTACAGTGTCCTTGGTTGACGGTCTCTAAATGTGTGTAGCTCTGCTGCTGGAAAGCCAAAACGATCACTGCAATTTAGAGCGCATTTAAAGAAAACAGCTGGTCGCAGTGGACTTTGTTTAAACATTTCGGAATTCATCGTTGCTGTCTTCTTTGCACTTTTTGATTGTGAGTTATGGAAGTCAGAAATGACGACCTGACATGTGAACATAGGCCTACTGTTGGGCTATTAAAATTAGCGAACCAAAAAAAGTATAATATACTTCAGGCAGATTTGACGTTAGATAAGTTACCAGCTGTCACTCGACTTGTTTCATTGCTGTGGCTGGGGGCGATACACTTGCATGTAGCCCCTCTAATTGTAATACGTGTTACAGCAATATAATGGAACTAAATTATGTCGCTTTTCAAGGTAAATACTAACCTAGTAGCTTAACTAAATGTAGTTGGCTATATCTAAGGCAGACTATCTTCCTTGCAGTTTGTCATGCTTTAAGTGAAGCTGTGCGCTGCAACCTGCAGCCTCTGTATCGCACACTTTTCCCTCACGCGCTGTGTTTCTTGCCCCAGTTCACACTTCACAGAGCTAAATGATCTAAAATAACAGTCAGAGTTGTGTCGAACGGAGACTCTATTTACAGAGAAAATCAAGTGTTCTTTACAGTTTTACTGAAACTATGTTCGATATAAATGGGTAGCCACCAGCCAGTGTTTTGGTGTGGCGTCAATGATTCTGCCGTGGCGCAGCACCACATCTAAATGAATGAGTAATCACAGTCAATGATGTTGCTCTCATGACAGCATGCGACGCACAACATCGAGTATAACTTTGTATTTGTTCCCTCTGCAATCTGCAGATAGCACCTGGCGATGTTTGCTTGATTGTCCTGACTGTGCAACCAAAATGTCCCTATTTTGAGAGTGAGAAAAGAAAACACTCGGTGTAGCTGAGCCGTTATGGTTAGAAACCGTTTAATCGCTGCATCCCTGGGCTAAACTAATTTGTGGGTGTGGCCTGGCGCAAGCCATGGCGCGCACCTCCGATTTTTTGTAACTGCCACGTCTGGTGCGTTGGGTCTTATTCATTTAATATAATGCAGATGACCTGCAGAAAATACATCAGAATTAAAACAGAAAATAGGACACTTCCACAACTTCCTACTCATTTTTGTATACAGTGCCACTTTCGTTTTGGGAAATATCGCTACGACACAAGGTTGCGTGGAGTATGTACTGCTCGAGGCTGGCGCGTCCCGTGCGCGCCCTAGGCGAAAGGCCGCGCGCCACCCGACACGGCAAGTATGTTAAGGCCTTTAGCAAGGGAGACTAAAGCCCAAGGGCTCTATCGTCTGTCACTAGAACGTTCCTGAGGTATCTGAGAGTTTCGCGCAACTTACTGCACAGCACTACCGGCTTCCCACAGTTCCATAAAGACACATATATTTTGGTTTTCATAGACTAGGTGCCTATATACCTTTCCCAGTGTTTGTGGTTGAGTCCAGTGAAGTCTTCCAGGCTGGCAATCTCTTTGAGATACTGAGCTAGTTTGTAGAGTTCTCTGTCCTTTTCTCTGTTCAGGTGAGCCTTCATGAAGGGTCGAATCTGAAAACACAGACACACTCAAGTAATGTCTTCAAAACCCAATAAATATACTATAATGATAATCTATAATAATGACTGACTATTAATAGATATTGATCCTTCAAAGGAAATATGTTAGTCGAATCAGAAGGCACAGATGTAATACAACCTGCTATCTATTATTTAAAATACTGTCCCTATTTAAAATGGTATCTTAATATGATTAATAGTGGAGTATGAGTGTGTGTGTAAACATGAAATAACTACCGTCATATAACACTCCATCTACCTTAAGTCCATTCTGTGGGTTCATGAGGAAGTTTCGTCCGATGTCATCAAACATGATGGTGTTCTTTTTGCTGTAGAACTCTCCATACTTTCCCCAGATCACACCCAGGGGTTTCACCTGCAGACACATTCAACCAAAGAGAGGTTTTACACAGACATACATGCTATAAGCAATGTGGCCAGTCTTAAATCATCATCTACCTTACTGTGAGGAAATAGTAAGTCACTTTGTATGAAATAACTATATGCAAATACAGACCTAGAAGTAAACGTGATGATCTGCTTCTCTGAGTTGGAGCACCCGAAAACAAATATAATGTACATCATGTTCATTCATTACGGAGCTTTAAGTTCTTTGTTAATCATATATAATGTTCCACTGAGTTAACATAGGGGATCTAAATGAGGGTGTACCAGTATGTTATAAACATAGGGCAGTCATGGCAACCTGCACAGGCCAAAGCACTTGTCATCACTAAGCCACTGTGTGTTCCCCTACCTCCACCACCCCTCTTTTGGGAGTGTGTACGGTGATCATGGCTGCACTGTCCAACATGAAGGTGATTTTGTAGTTAGGGTTGTCTGTCACTCCCAGTTCCTGCAAATGGAAACACGTGCATGTAAGCACAGGCGCATGCGCACACACACAGCCTCATGTAGGCATCATAGCTAAACACTGCCACCTTTCGGTTGGAAACTGTAATGCAGCAGAGTAAAACCAACAATGCAAATGATATAAACGATTGAAAAACAGAACAGATAAGTATTACCTTCATTTTAGCATCAATCCACTTCATACTTGTTGCAGCTAAAAAAAATTTTTTAAAAAGGTCCACAATCAGCAATTATGGGATAAAGCACAAAGATGCATTTCATAAGTCCACACACTTAAGTAATCAACTACTGTAACTAGTGCATGTACTAGTTACCTACCGTCCCTAACCATTAACAATGCACGTATAATGTAACAAAATAAACAACTAAGCCTACATACAGTATCCACTCCATCCTTAAAATTGCCTTTCCCATCATGACTTGAACTGAAGCAAACAAGTGTAGAATAAAGAATGGAAAGTGTATGCGTACACCAGATGACGATGTCATAGTCCTCATAAGCAGAAGTCAGAAAGTCATGCAAGAAGGGCCGCATCAGCTCCTGGCCCGTCTCTGCACAGGACTTGTGATCTACATACACAAACAACACGGTATGCTGACGTGCACTCGTGAAGCCCAAGATGAATACAGTGAGACTGTCAAGCTGTCACGTGCACAGTAAAGAGAAAACTGTGTGTGTGTGTGTGTGTGTGTGCGTCAATGACGCACCGAACAGTGTGTAGTCCACATCTAACACCAGCAGTCTCTTTCCTTCTCTGGGAGGGTTCAGCTCCTCTACCTTATAGTCCTTCACCCTTTTAGCTATTTTAGCCAGGTTCTCTTCCCTACAGTGAGCACACATTCTTTATTTAAAGATTTTGTCAGGCAGTCTCCCAAGTTAAGTAAGTCATGCAATTGCGCGCGCACACACACACACACACACACACACACACACACACGCACGCACACACCTCTGACCTGTTTTCGACCTCAATGACCTCCTCCTCGATATCAAAGTCATTCACAACATCATCATTCTCTGGGGGAGGAGCTAACACCTCTTCCTTTACAAGGCAAACACACATAGTGTACATATTACTTGCTGTGTGAACAACCTATTATGAACAGATGTATATGCATATAGACTAGAGCGCTTCATCAATCCATTCAGCAATAGCAAGGTTATCTAGCTAAATAACCAGCTGATTAATGTAGTAGTACATAGTTATAGCAAATGTATATTTAACACTTTAATGCTACACAAGCAGTCAAGCACACAACAGCCCAAAAGGTAGCTATTCTAATGTATTCTATTAAACAGAATACTACAGATAAATATATGTAATAATAGAAACAGTCAGGCAGTACTGTGCCAGCCACATACCAGGCCCTCCTCTCTGGTACCCATCATCATGATCTTTGTGTTTGGCTTCAACTTTAGGGAACCCAGCTTCACCTCATCATCTGCTGGTTTACCTGAATGATGGTACAGGTCACATAAGGAGGAAATTTATTGGTATTGACCACAATGAACATTCAATGAGCTGTAGTGGCTAATTGAACACTCACCTTTGACCTTGAGGCCCAGTAGCTTTTGTCTCTCAGGCAGTACCCCAGTCAAGGTCTTAATGGACTGTTTCAGGTCCTTTACTGTATCCTCTTCAGACAGAGAATTTATAGAGTATTCCTGGCCACCCCACTTTATAATCACTGATACTGACATGGCTGCTTGTGGTTCCTTGTGCACACATAAACGCCCTTGAGTGCAGGATGGCTTGAGCCGACCTTAACACTTTCAAATGTAGCAGCTAGTCATAAATGCAGGCATATTACCACACACCTGGAGATAGAGGGGGTAAAAAGAATTATAGGTCGCATAATATCACACTGTAATCTAACGTATACGACAGAACAAATACGAAACGCAGTTCATTTTGTTAAAGCAAATAATTACTTAATTTTACGCAATAACCAACACACATCTGCGATGCGATTTTTAGCAGCACGAGCTAACATTGTCCCGCAGCTACGTAAACAAACGAGCCAGCCAGCCATGGTTAGGGTTAGCTAACATTGGGCTACTATAACTAACGGGGTTAGATCTTCTCACCTTTTACAATTGGCTAACAACTGTAATTTGTTTAACTATGTACGTTTTATTCCGTTCATAAAGTTTAATGAATTGAGTTGACTGTTCAATTTCATTCAATCCACTTGAGCACTTGGCGCTTCCTGGCATCCCAAACCATTTTCCGGTAGTGACGTAAAAGTAATGCCCCGTTATCCGTTACCATAGATACTATATTAAAATACGTTTTACTAAGGGTTTTATTTATGTCAATCATGTGTGAAACCTCCATTATTTCAAAATTGAACTTTTTAATTATTGTTATTATACGTACCTTATTTTTTAATAAGGTAATTTACTTGACTGCAATATGTGCATACAGACAGATTAATGGTTCATGTCATATCCTGACTAAAGATAGCTCACGATTCAAAACAAGTTTCAAAGTGACAGCAAAACTTGACAATTTCCCAGGTTGAATATAACAGGTTTCGTTCTAAATGTTATTACGTGACAATCATAATGCGCATGCTCAATGCGTGTTTATTCACAGAGACGGCAATGGCTGCTATGTGAGATGAGCGGACGGGCCGCATCGCATCCTATGGCGATGTTTTTAGTCAGGACCGTTAACTCGGGAGGCGCAGAGTTAAAATGATTAATATCCGACCAGAAAAAGAAAACGAAAGTGTCTCAAGCGTATCGAGCGTCGTCCTTCAAATGTAAGTACCAATAGTATGTGTTTTACGTGGAGTCGGATACTATTTGCCTGACAAGCTTAGGGATTTCTGCTGCTGTAGTTGCTAAGTTATGCTAACTAGGCTAACTCGTTTAGGCTATCTTTACGACCTACTCATACAACCATAATTTAAATAGGTGGTAAATAATTAAGAGTCAACCAATATAGTGGAAGCTTAGGGTGGTTTTATCGTATTAGTCGGACGCAACGAGAAATGTAACATTAACTGTTTATTTGAATATATTATTTCCTGTTTTGTTGACACTGTCAAGCTTTTGGTTAGCCGTACCGTAGTTAGCTGACTAGCGGGAATTGACGTAGGCAACAGTACCGTACTGGCGCTATGCATGCTGCTTGCTTGATGCAGATCATAGCAGCCAGCTATAATTAGGTGACACTGCTATTAACATGTTAGAGCTCTATATTAGCCCAAGACACTTGTTACCAGAGTGTGATATATTTGCAATACAAGGTGCAAGCCAGTTAAGCAATTTAGCAAACCCCTATTTTCGTGCATGCAGTACAGTTCTTTCCTCTTGTCGAGACGGAGAGGTTACTATAGTTCATAGCATTCTACCGTCGATGCAGTACGGTAGTCGCCCATCCTATTTTTATTTGCCAGCATCCTCCTGTCCCAGCGTTTATTGTATGAAACCATACACGAAAGTTGTTGTTTATATAACACATAAGATATTGAATGCAGAGAAACATTACACGACAGAGCAGAGGTTTTGGTTACGTAAATTTGGATTCTGTGAAGTGATATATGAAGTGTGTATGTATGTGTGTGTGTGTATATATATATATATATATATGTATGTATGTATGTATGTATGTATGTATGTATGTATGTATGTAT
>JAODOY010000110.1:0-14031 GCA_025399855.1 Forbesichthys papilliferus | reverse complement strand
CTGCGGAAACAGAGGAGGTGAATTTGGAGAGAAGGTGGTGGTAGGAAGAGAGATCTTCCTGCCGTTCAGATTTTTTCAATTTTCTTTCGGCTGATCTTAGCTCTGCCCTCCAGGCTTTTAGAGGATCAGAGAGCCACGGGGTAGATGGAGACTTATGATCCTATTTCACATTTACAGACAGCAAGTGTTCATATCTAGGACACGTGAGTGTGCGTGTGTCTAATACAGGAAGAGGAATAATGTAAGAACATTCTTTTGCGCCCCACTGAGATAACAGCTGACTGAACCTCAGTACGACTGTTAACTTGTCAGTGACAGGTTGAATTGAGCAGCAATGGGAGGGCTCTTGGTCCATCCTGAACACATTACCCAGAAGATGAAATGAAAGTAGGCTATACTCACCCTGTGCCAATAGCTTCTACATCAAATCCAGATGGAGTGATCATAAACACAGCTTTACAGGTCCTGCCTAAACAGTTAAGTCACTGGTCTCTGAGATAGCATTTAAAGGTATAAATATATATATGTCAAATTCCCCAAATAGCTACACGCATTTCACTAGTTTACTCTCTGTGCATGTTTAAAAAAATAATCTGATACTTCTACAAATTTCTACACAGTATGGACTGGCGCCGCTAATGCACAGAGAGATATTGTTAGCAAGCGTTCTTGAAAATGACTTACCCTGACTTTAACAAGAAAACGCACCTATGGAAGTCTCTGGAACTGATCATGAGATCTTCCTAGTACCACTGAGAAAATGACAAACAATATTTATGCCACCTGACAAGCACTGTGATTAGACAAGCGATGTCTGCCTGCGTTGGATGAGATTAGCGTCAACTACTTCATACTTTATATGCGTGCAGCCAGCTGTACAGTACCTCTCTTATGAGCCCATGCCATCAAAGGAACCTTGATGCAGAAGTAGATTAAAGCCGTGTTTGAACAAGTAAAGAGGCCTAAACATATAAACCCCTGACAACAGCACTGACTGAGGCTCATGGCTGGTAAAGTAGCATGTGGAATAGCAGTGGAAAAGCACGAGGAGACGAAGTCAAGGTTGCTTGGCTGTGACAGTAAGAACTTCAACTGCCAGGCCATGACAGCCTTTAGGTTATGCTTAGAGATGCACTGCCTTCCTCTGCAGCAGCCTCAAGTCTCATTAAGGAAAGATCACACAGTTCTGACTTCAAATCGGTTGCAGACTTCTCTTTGCTCTATGCTGCAAGATTTTTTATGTCTATTTGCTGGCCTGATTGTAAAAGTACATCGTTTTGCTTTGGACAGGCGTTTTCTCAAAATATCGCTTCACACTATCTAACTCTTTATCCCAGATGGTATAGTCATAGCAGTTTGTTGTGAAACATAATTTCTTTGAATGGCGCTAGGGCTGATGGTAAAATCCCGGTCTATGTAAAATCTCTAAAGCGTGAGACAGTCTAAAGCAGGGTCAGATTAGAGGATATACAATACGTCTCATTTCTACTGTTAAAAACATCTTTCAACATGGTCTCACTTCCTGAAAATAGAGTGCGGGTCCAGATTTCCATTTCAGTTTCCATCTTCACTGCCGCTGTACATGAGGAAAGTTTGAGCTGCACTGTGTCCTGTTAAATGTGGCTGGAGTTAACCCCTACTCTATCACAACACAGGGAGCACAATGAGCCCATTAAACAGATGCCCTCTCACCCGAGTCTTGCTACAGCATGGAGGCATATACAAATAAGGATAAGCACAAAATACACCCAGCCCAACACTCACAACAAAACAGCCCTAGTCTGACCCGTCTGACCGAACGGAAGAGACTAACGAAACAATACAAACAACGATGAAAACATCAATGTGGTAGATGATATTGGTTAGATTGTAAACAACAGTATATGGCAAGTCACTGGATGGTCTATATGAGAAAATGATCTGCCATTGGCCAGTATTTATCCTCCCACTGACTGTATATGAATCAGGAGGGAAGTTCTTCCAATAACTTCACTGACATGCGTACATACAGTACTTACTGTAGGCTACATTAAGAATAAAAGGTCACGCTATTGAAATTGTTTGGCATTAAGGGAACATGTGCCTTCTAACACTATGAATATGAGACCGATATACCATTCGCAATGAAACCTTCATGTCCTACCCATTGACCTACCGGACGACACTTTGTATAATCTAAAACCTTTGGGAGTGTAATTTGTAAATATTTTATTATGACAGGCAAATATTAACGAATTATCAAGCTACCAAATCTCTGTTGCTGGTTGGTGTGGTGTGTGTATGTGTGAAACTCACCTGGAAGTCTTCCAGGGGAAACTGTAGCATGTCTCTGAGGACATCACTGAGGATCTGGGTCTTCCTCTGCACCAGGACATTTTCATAGTCCAGTGGCTCGATCACCTTGGGCTTTACCTGGGGAACACAGACAACACCTGAAACACACTGGATGACACTGGACGGCATGGACCGCCTCCACAAGGGATGTGTCCGAATCTGCATATGAAACAGATACTGTATTTATTCTACCAAATGCCGTTCATTATTATCGCAGGAAAAAGTCACAATTGACATGTCCGTGCGTCAGACCATTATGTTTATTTATATATAATATTTGACACATTTACTACATAGAAAAGTAATAAGAAGGGGTGGAGTTTTTCCAATTTGTCTAGCGCTAATGTTTTGCTGAAATTGGAAATTGGATCATTTGCAACGGAATTATAGGAATCTTAAACCCTATAAATTGACTAGAGAGAAGTTTCCAATTGTATCAACATTTTATAATGTATTTTCAGTCTACTGAGCTCTTGTCTGTTTTATAAGTATTCATATGTTGGCCAGGCAAAAATAAAAACAGAACCTATCCAATAGTTGTAAAGTGAAGACGGCATTCAACAGCACAAAGAAGGAAAGCTGGTGAAAGCGATACCGGTGCAGTGCTCGCCAGGGTTAAGTTGACCGATTTGAGCCCGGCATCTAAATGGACCACAGATGTAATAACAGGAGACAGCCAGACCTAAGCAGGATTGTATCTCTGCACAGGTTAAACTCTAGCTAATACGATACTGTAGTCTGATGATTTGGCCTGCTAAGCTAAATGGACACAAATGCAGCACACTCAGAAATGATATCCACATTGACACACACAGCACGCGATAGGCGATGCACAACAGCTACACACAACGGAAACAGTAAAAGTATCTTTGTTAATCTGCTATGTAGTTTTAGCCTACTAACAGATGATATCTCTTACACCATGAATGATAGTCCATGAAGGCTCCTGTTATGGAAATGTTAGTTTAGCTCATTGATCACATTATAAATGTAAGCACAAAGGTGAATATGTTTAACTGGCAATGTTGTCTTCGAATTAGTGTATCAACAATAAGTATCAACTGAGCCAGACAACTTTGTTTTCAAATAAGACATGGTTACAATGCTGATGCTGAATGCTGTTTCAAACTGCCATTAGGGTTTGGTCTGTGCACTGGCTAATTATTGAGCTCATTGATCTGTCTTAGGACCAGGTCATTTAAGGGTCATATGCAAAGAGTCAACAGGCTACTGTATATATATTGGCAGAGAACAGAAAGTGTTGTTATCAGACAGTGTGTCCATCTTTGGGTTGACTGCAGCAGCTGCTGGTCTTCTCCATGGAGAATCATAAATATGGCTTAATACAAGAGCTTGGTAAAATCATTTACTTTACAGAAATTGCCATCACACTCCAGCCGCCCTTTAGCGGAGCACGTCCGCCTCGATGCTGGGATGTTGTAATGAGCTCACCCGGCTGTGACAGCCAGCACACGTCACAGGGAAAAACAGCACTCCAGCAATACAATACTGTTCTACCCTTTAATTAAATACAGGACCAACAAGGTCCTGTTAAGCTTCACAGCATACTAAATATGTCTCGCTGCTTCCATTTTTAAACTATAGTTGGCCCAAGAAACATGAGGATTTAGGCCTGCCGATATCTATATATTGGAAAACAACCTATAATCCTCTGAATTGTTTTGTAAACAATAATGGACAAATATGAATTGTCTTTGAAATGACCATGTATTACTGTTGTTTCTAACATGATATATTTGTACTACTGAAAAAGATAAATAATAATCCATATGAAATTGCAGAAAGAGCAAATGTAACGTTTATAGGTGTACTGTATCATATCACGGCATAATGGTCATATAATGTTATGTCATCCTACGGAGCCAGTAAGTCATTTGCCAAGGCTGGACAGTACATACATACAGCGTTAGCTCACTAGTACAGCCATCAACACTGCCTGCTGAAGTGTGCGATAAAGGGTGGTCAGCTCGCACACTGCCTTCACATCTGGGTCTGATAACTCCAGCGTGATCTCAGAGGGAGAGGCTTGGATAACGACCCACTTTTAGCATTCTGTTGCAACAAGCTGCTTTGTTAACAACACAAGGCCTGATACTGTTGACACATGGGACCGGCTCTGGTGTCTCCTCACCCGTCTCAGGGACAAGGAGCGGACAGGTGATATGGAGCCGCCGTAATGTCTGCCATCTTGTGAACACACATGATGGAATATGGAGGGCATGTGGTGAATGACAAGAGCTAAAGCTATTTCGCAAGAGGAAGATATACTGTAGAGGAGAAAATAGGATAGAGACTGAGAAAGAAAACCAAAGAAAGAAAGCTTAAATGCAGGCAGACAGGCCCAGTGAGGCAGGAGCAAAAGATTAAAGACCTGTGGAACATAACAGTCCAGACCAACAAGCTATGTCTGTAAATGTGTGTGTGGGTGCGTGTGTGGGCGCGTGCGCGTCTCTGCTGAGATCTCTACATCACTGTGATCACAAAGTGGTTGGTGTGCTTGGCGCCAGATGACAGTCTATTGTAGACGCAGTGTTAAGACTAAGCCATAAACAACACCGTAAACGACACATGACTATCATTATGCAATCTGTGCCCTAAGACACACTACCGAATACACCTGCTGTACAATACTGTATAACAGTAGTCTAGAGAACCAGGAAGAGAGTTTGTTTTGTGGGACATTCCTAAGAAGAGACCCATCTAAAGTGAATTGCTACAGGATGTATTGATTAAAGACAAACTTTGTGTCTGGGCGTTACAGCAGCAGTACAAAAATATTGCTGTTTTGGTTCGAAAAAGTACCAAAGCTTATTTGAATTTTGATTGCACACTACAAAAGCAGGGTACAGTTTACTCAAAATCTCTTCAATGGAAACAGATGAGGTATTAGGGCATGACAGGATTTGACCTGTGCTTGGTTGTTGTTCTGTCAACAGTGATACAGTAGGTTCCCAAACCTTCCTGACTTGAGGCTGAACTGTTCACCACATAACCGCTATCCACATCAGCACTGAAGATGCTTATGTCACTATTACTAACCAGAGGAAGGCAGCCGACACATTACACACTGGATAAGATAACATGCCCATTCACAAGCAGGAACTGACCATAAATAGGCCAACCTTTGTCCAACTTTAAACTGAACTATGAACTGTGTTAATTAACTCCCCTGCTGGGTCGGTTGGAAACTGTTGGTTACAAAGGTTACTGTACTTGAATACAATACTTCAGTTTTAAAGTGGTGCCGATAAGGCAGTTAGAAATGTAGTGTACAAATAAAAACACTGTAACCAATGGCGAAACAACTAGTCGTACAGTTAAACAAAATGTCTAAAAGCTAAACAGACACATTCGTGACTATGAGTCCCGCAACAGTGGTCTAGCAGCTGTTTCACTGCGCTGGGGCTGTCATCTCTCCCATCGCTTCCAACAGGATTCGCTCAGCCTGAAACAATAGTCCTGTGTTGTGGACCCACAGACATATTTCATGTTTTGCTACTTCTGCTACTGCCTGTTGTAGCAACACCAGTGCACACTGTTTTTATCCACAGTGGTTATACAGTAACTCATTGACTTTTGAGCCAAATTAAACCTTTTTACAAGATTTTACAAGTGTAATAAACCGTTGACAACTCTCTCCTCTGACCTTAGAAGATTTTACCGATTTTACCATCATCATGTCCAATAGTCCGCCATCTATTAAGATTCCAGTTTATCCAGTGGGCTACTGTCTACAATGATTCGATCTAGCATGACAATCTGCTAAAATACCACATATAGTGGTATATAGTTTGCATAGTCAACGATCAATAAAACTTCTAAAGCTTTCCTGCACAGAGGCTAGAGTCACCTGCTTTAACACTTTATGACAGTGGCTGTCCGTTATGGCGTACAGGTAACATTAACACGTTCTTCTAAATCAGCCTGGTGCCTGAGACAAAGAGCACACAACCACACTGAACACTGAGCGATGCAGTACAGTACTAGACCCTCCATGACTTACCACCACCTGTGGCACTGTGTCTACCTCCGCCTCAGCAGACAAACTCTTGTACTGCTGCGGAGACTCTATGACCAGCTCCTTCTTAGCGGCTTTGCCGGCCCTTCCTTGCATTGTCAACGGCTGCGGCGAGATGTCTCCTCTGCGGATTCCAAGGAGAAATGCACAGCCAGCATATTCAAAGGGGGAAGACTTACGGGATACAAAGGAGAAGGCTTCTCCTGTTGTCTTCCTTTTCACAGAGAGAGAGAGAGAGAGAGAGAGAGAGAGACAGACCTACACACACACACACGAGCCCTCCTCTCAAACTGCTCTGAGAGAACCCTGGACTCACACCCAGGCTGCAAACATGCATGCCCCTCCTACAGTACACTCAGCTGGTCTGCTTTGGGGAGTCACACACACACACTGATGTTATCGGCGCCCCACATCGTCCACCTGCACAATGCCACAGGGCTGACAAAGGCACACAAAAACATATGCATTCCTCAAGCATTACAGTCTGACCAGGGCAGGGACTGACTGTCCACCACACCTTCACGAAACAAGAGCCCGCTTTCTCTTCGACATCAGAAGCAGGCTATAGAGCATGAGAAACAACAATGGACACACATGCATTTGTGTGGAGTGTTTAAACAACCAAACCCAATCTCCCTTAACAAAGCAGCACCACAGAGAGGTCACAGTTGCTAATCCCCTGGGCGATTATGGGCAACATGTCATAATAATATGATTTTATCTCCAGCCAGTCACAGAGCATGATGGTACAGTAGCTTGGCCACGTGAGATATGTTGTACAGTATGCTAGCAATCATAGGGGCAGTGCTGGTGCAGATGACATGCAGTGTGTCTATGTATGTCATGATGTATATGCTAGCAGCCTGCATGCTTGCTGATCATTTGTTGCTTGAGGGGCATTTCGGGGGGACACGTGTCCCCCTCGCACACACCCGCCTTACAGCAATGCCTTCAACCCCCCCCCTCCTCAGAGAGATTCCTCCGGTGGGCCCCACTAGGGGGGAGGATGTTATCTTTCCACACCTGTCAGTGTAACGCCAAGAGGGGGAGGTGCCAGGAGATCTACACAGCTGCTTCCACCATAGGACCATAGTCAACCCTTGGTACATCACTGCTAAGTGCCTATTGTAAAGCTCAACCCCCCTTCCCCCACCCCAACCTCTAGCAAACACTGTCTGGCTGTTGAATAAACACCCTCAAGCTTCCTAGCTAGGGACAATACCAGTATGGAGAGCTGTGGTGCCACTGCGGAGCAAAGCGTTCGTTTTCCTCAAGGCAGAGATGTGAGTCATTACACACTCTTCCTGTCAGAGATAATCCCAGTCTGCACCGCCTTTAAACTCACACAAACAAACACAAACACACATGTGCACACACACACACACAATGCTGAATTACAAGCTGTGATATTACTCAATTGTAAACATCACCTTATAGGCCGATGCCCCCCCCCATAAAAATGTAAGGTCAGGTTTGTATATGCTATTTTAAAATGTATCATAAGCCTTCGTCTGCTAATCTTCATCAGAATTCTTGTTTGGACATTGGCTCTGCTTTGCGATGAGCACACTTGTCTTTTGTAAGCACAGTAGGCCTCCTGCTCAACCACATATTCAGAGGTCAGCGTTATCAGTTATCCCTTGAAGACATTCGCTTGTTTACCATATCACACTCCCCTGGATACCCAGTTCCAGGGCGATCAGGAAAATAAGGTCACCTTCAAGTCCACAATGCAGTAAAAATCTAAATCCTTTCAAAGTAAGTAAGTAAGTAATTAAAATAAACATGTATTGTTAGTTTCAAATGACTCATATTCATGAACATGAGTCAAAGTAAAGCACTTATTTGTGATGGTTTCACTGTCAGGGATAAATACAGTTGTTACAAACAAGCAGAATCAATATAAAAAAGATTCTCTTTTTTGTGGGCTGTATATTCTAATAGCATATGTGCCACTCCCACGTCACAGGGAACAACAGCGGGCAAGCAACATTGGGGGGCGACAGTGGTGCAGTGGGTAGAGTGGGGGCGACAGGTGATCCAAAAGTCACTGGTTCAATCCCGGCTAACTATAAGTGTCGAGGTGTCCTTGAGCAAGACATCTAACCCTAACTGCTCCCGGTGGTTGGTGGCACATTGCACGGCAGCAACCACCATCAGCGTGTGTGAATAAGAGAACGTGTGGCTTTGACTGCACAGACAAACCTGATGTGCTTTATACACAGGATCTTATGGAATCCAACCTATAGCAGCTCACAGATTACTTTAAAGTTGTAAGTACTGTAGCGGCCTGTCAGTCATCTGTGTTTCCAGATACTTAGCGTATGACTACACATGCGTTTACAGACAAGTAAGAGTGGAATAATGCTCCCCCACCCCCTTGTTCTTGTTTACGTTTTAAAACTAAAGTAGATTGAAACACTGCATACAATAAATACACATTAGATTCGATTATTCTAGATTATTCTATTTAACAAATATGTGAACTGTTTCAAAGGAGTTAAATGCAGTTAAATGGTGGCACACGTATTAGGGACTGCAAGTCACTTTAATCTTCAGCATTGTCTTGAAAGGCTCCGTGATGTTGACAACTAGAAACTACAATATCTTCACTCCCACTACATCTGTTTCTATTTATTATTGGGTTTCACTGAGCAATTCATCAATGTACAAAGAATAAAGACTTGTAATTATGGGACAGAAAACAGGGATTATGTAATGTCGGGAGGTGTACCCAGGGGAGGTGACCTTCCTCCCCCATTGCACCTTGCCGGTGCGCACCCCAGCTACGCCCTGGACGGGGTATGTCTGGCTTGGTTTGGGGAATGGTGTTGCTTGTTATTTTGTCATGGTACATTGAAATGTGAAACAATGTTTTCAGAGTATAGTGTTAAGTGCTTCTCCGCACGTGTTCATTGTTGGTCTGTGACTTAGTGTCCGTTCTTGTCCTTCTGTACACTTCATCCCAGCAGGTCTACATTTACTGTTGTATGATTTAAATGTCACATTGTAAATTCCAATCTGAGCATCCGAAAACAAAGTGTGTTTGTGTTCTTCTATCATCTCTTACATCACCTCCACACCCAACGCTGCACACCGGACCGCAACGGGACTCGGCAGTTACATATCTGGCTGGATGTAATCAGTGGACCTTCCCAGTATGATCCTGAAGGAAAACAGGGTGTAGCCTGGCCTTGGAATGCAACGAAAACACAGCCCACCCCTAAGCCCTCCTACTCCGCTCTACTGCAGCGGTACCAGGACCCACCACCCCATAGGAAAGGCTGCTTTCACTCTGCGCTTGCAGGGAACTGACTGTGAGGCACCAGGTAAGACATATCTTTGCATCCTGGAGTTAAGGACGATCAGGTTAACATTAACCCTGGACTATACCTTCTGCTAGGTCACAATGAGAGGGTGTGAGCACACAATACCACTGAGAAGAAGGTCTGGCTGTAATAACGGGTTAGAAGACAATGTCACACAACATAAACAAACAGTCACAAAACAGCAGTGGTGTACTGTCAAGTGACAGAATGGCGCTAGGATGTTTTAGCTCGGAGACAAATTAGGCATACATCACTCAGCTCAGAGTCTGTGATGAAAGTAAGAAGAGCTAGCGTAGCCTCTGTTGCCAGTAGCTCTCCATAGGTACGCAAGCCTAAGTATGCAAGATAATAGCCTCCTGTCTCTAAGATGAGAATGTGAAACGCCTCTAAGTTCTTTGGCTGTCTAAAAGCCTCCCTGGAGCAACTTGAGGATGGTTGAGGCGTCGGCCTGAGGAAGGAAGAAACAATCATGGCAAGAACAACAATGGCACATCCTGGCATTTTAAGTGCGCTGGTTGTGGTTTGACATACGTAAGATGCAGTATTAACCTACAGTATTTACTGTACTGTATAGTAAGAATCAACATGGAATCTGTCTATCTAATTTAAATTGCATTTAAGTGTTCGGTAAATTAAAGGCAGGGTCAGTCATTGTCCAGAATGCTTGCTAACTTCGAGCTCAAATCAAAATATCCCGCTACACACATTGAAACTCATTGTGAAGCAAAGCGTAGCACTGGTAGAATGGCTTTGTTGTTGTGAGCAGTGTTCGCCACTTTCTTTGTTTCTATTAGGGAACCACGGCTGTGTATAAGAATCTGATTATTTTATCAACATGCACAGATAATGGTAAGATAGCGCAATGCCTGAAGATATAGCTGACTATACTGAACCTTTAAACTATATAGTACTACTGACTGATTCTTGTTGATGTTTTGCAGGTTGAGTTAGGCATTTTATTTAATGAACTCCCCAAACACACAGATGTAAACACAACATAACAGATTCATTAGATGTGGTTTACTGCAAAAGAAAACATCGCAGGTTTAGAAGCACTCGCCAAACATAGTCTGATAAAAAGGCTCTTTAATCCTGAACCAAGCCGACGTCACCGGTCACTCGTTCTCTCTCTCCACTCTATCTTTCATCACTCTTTAGGTTCCTTTCAACATTCCAACGATAAGGGCAGCAGCTACATTCATGTCACTTTTGTCTTACAGTGTTGCTGTTGGCTGCAAGCATTTTCTTGGAAGAATAAGTGCTGTAATGCAGTTGTCTAATGGAAATATAAAGAGGGACAACAAATGGGACGTCACTATAGCAGCACACACTTCACTGTAGTGTATTACGGTGCCTGAACTATTCCTGAAATGTATCTACTGCACAGATGTGACGAAGGAAAAGGGCTGGTGTAATCATCATTAGGAGAACAACAACATAACCTCCCACTGGTTACATTGCACGCTGTGTGTGTGTGTGTGTGTGTGTGAAGCAATATCACGGTTCAACCCCATTGCTTCTGTTTTTAGTTCCCACACGTGTGACCTTTAAAAGGTGATCACAAACACTGGTTCATAACATTCTATAAAAGTGTATTAAAACACAGAAAACAGCTAACATAAATATAAAGCAACATCCCTGTCCTACTCTGGATTGAGTCGCTCCATAAGATACATTTCTATACACAGCCAGACGTCACGACGCTGTCGCTCACTCGTAAAATTATCACGGCGCGGTTAGCGTGCCAAATGGCCTAATCTGCGAGGATTATGTGAACCACGCTGGAGGACGAGATCGTCTCTGAGCTCGGAGAGGCTTCCGCGCCCATGACCTAAATCCCTGCTCAGGCCATCCGACCTATAGTGTTCAGGCTGTCACATCCAGCTATAGAGAAAGAGAGAGTAAATCACACCCACTGGCTACAGCAGGAGAAGGAGGAGATAAGGCTGGTACAGAGGGGAGAGAAGCTCTGCCAAGACCACCCATGGACATATGAGGTACCCTGATTGATTTCCCGCACCCACAGAGCACCCCGCCCCCCTAAAAGAGTTCAGAAGGTATACTATTTCACATTTGCACACATGTATTTATTGCATATATGCTCATTCATACAATACACTGCATATGGCCTGTCAACCTATGCTGAGTAATAAGTTAGGTATATTCTTCAGCATTGGATTCCAATGCATATATTTCACACACGTGCATGCATTTGAATGAGTTCTCTTTCACACACACGCATGCACACACGCACACACACACACACACCTTGAATACCCTCGGTGTCGGCCACACGCGCGACTCCCTTCTGCTCTGCGCCCGCTCAGTCTCTTCCGGCCCGGGAAGCTCCACTGCGCCCTTACAGATATAGCCGCCACAGTTCCTCTCTAGGGTGCTGCGGAGCCCCTCAAACACCACCGTACTGGCAGCGCACCCCATGGCTCCAGGTGCAAGCCCACATCATTCAGGGAACGCTCCCGTCCGTGAGCCCAGTTAGTTCCCTTGAACCGGGATGACCAAGACCCACACCCAAAAATCCCAAGTCCCGGGGAGAGAGCGGCGGTTACGGAGGGGGGGGGGGATAAGCCAGCCAGAGAGCGTAGGATAGGCGGATGGAGGAGCGGGTCATCCAGCCAACCGCAAGAGGAATCCCACCCTAAGCTCTGCTTCGGTCAGCAAACAAGACAGAGTGAGGGAGCGAGAGCGAGCGATGGGAGGATGAAGGGTGCTACGTGAGCTCTGATGCTGTCTCAGCCAATGCTGAGATTGAGTAACGCAAGCCGCTAACAGGGGATGCTCACTGCATGCTTCTCTGGTGTCTCCTGATACTGTATATCCTGACATTTCTCCTTCCATCACTGCCCTGACTTGGCCCTTTTATTATATCCACTATGGTCAAGTCAATGTACTTCTGTATTTGTTTATGCACAACTGGTGTACATGTGCTCCCTCTCTGTAAAGCACTTTGAACTGCAATTCTGTATGAAAAGTGCTATATCAATAAAGATTATTATTAATATGCTAAAGACGAATAAACAATTCAAAATTAGGTCATTCTTTATTCATGTTTCGTAATCTGTCTAGGAAATTGGAGGCAACACAGGCAATTTCAACTTGACATGCAACCATCTGTAAAACAATCAGCTTAATGGTATGATGCTGATTGAATATGAAATAAATGGATTAGACTAAATGCAGTCTAATATCAAGAGGAAGCGGCTGCTGCCACAGTGAGACAAACAGGCAATATGGCTGAATGCTCATTTCATTCAACTGAGAAACAAGTGAATGAAACACGCACCATGGTATCTGAAAATCATTGGCCTACAGTGAGATATGTATGTAGCAAAGAAAAATGAGCATCTGAATCTAGGTGCAAATTGTTAAGTGTGCTTAGAAATACAGTATCAATGACATGGGAGAATTTAAGCATTTTATGCAGTGATGTCAAACAAGAATTTTATTTTATTTTATTTGTTTATTCATAAAGAAAACTACTGTATTAGCCACTGGTTGCTTAGAAGGAGCTGTGCTCTCTGCATACATAGCTGTTCTGTTTGAGTATGAACTGATACGGTACATCAAGGGCAGGTTGACAACATCGCATCATACACTGGCTCTGTGGCTTTGAAATGGCACTGAAAAAGTCGTCGCACAGAAGACAGAAAACAGAAGGAAACAGTACAACTGTGTGGAAATGACTACTGTACGTCAAGCGTGACCTAGTGGTATAACTGGAGTAATGGTTCCCAAAGCGGTGAGTTAATGGTGTTTCTACAGTTCTGTGTTTGGGATAACCGCTAACTCAGAAGAGCACACAACGTTTCATGTGCTGATTATGAGGAAAGGGAAGACCAGCGGGGAAACAGGACATTGACCGTCTCTGTTTATTTGTCCTTGTCTCGCTGTTTCCTGAACTATGGGTAAAACACGCACACGCGCACGCACACACACGCACACACACGTGCGCACACACACAAATGCACACACACACACACAAACCCCCTGCATAATATCAAGGTGCCCCACGGCATCAAGCATTGAGGGCAGCCATCTTGTGGGCAGAGTCATTATCACCATTAGAAACACTAATGGGGTTGAAACAGTATGCAGTGTGTTTGAAGCGCCATCTCAAATCACATTTAGTTGCATGCCTGGCGAAATGTGTCTGCCGTGTTAATGTTTCAGCAGCACTCGACACAGTGAACCGCATTTGACTCTACAGTCAGACAAACTACAGAGGACTGCTATAGATAGATAAGAGAGAGAGAGAGAGAGAGAGAGAGAGAGAGAGAGAGAGAGAGAGAGAGAGAGAGAGAGAGAGAGAGA
>JAODOY010000109.1:0-14031 GCA_025399855.1 Forbesichthys papilliferus | reverse complement strand
GTGATTGTTGATTAGATAATTGCATTAATGAGAAATTGAACAGGTGTTCCTAATAATCCTTTAGGTGAGTGTATATGTATATATTTATATATGAGAGAGAGAGGCGTTCTCAGGCAAATGGGGAGATATAATCTCTCCATCTAGTCCTAGGTCTTCCCCAAGGCCTCTTTCCAGCTGGATGTGCCTGGAACCCGTCCCTAAGAAGGCCCCCAGAGGTTTCCTTACAAGATGCCCGTACAATCTCAACTGGCTCTTTTCGACACAAAGGAGCAGCGGCTCTACTCCGAGTTCCTCACGGATAGACGAGCTGATTACCCTTTTTATACCCTGCACCCTCCTACGAAAACCCATTTTGGCCGCTTGTACCCGGGATATCGTTTTTTTTGTCATGACCCACCCTTCATGACCATAGGTGAGGGTAGGAATTAAAATGGCCTGGTAGATCAAGAGCTTTTCTTTCTGGCTCAGCTCTCTTTTTATCACAACGGTGCGATAAAGTAATTCTAAAACCACTCCCCTTGCTCCAATTCTCCGGCCAATCTCTAGCTCCAATGTCCTCTAGCTTGCGAACAAGACCCTGAGGTACTTGAACTCCTTCACTTGTGGTAAGAACTTATTTGCTACCCAGTGTAGGCACTTAATCGGTTTCCTGCTAAAAACCATGACCTCAGATTTAGTGGTGCTAATCCTCATCCCAGCCACTTCACACTTGACTCAGAAACCGAACCAGTGAGTGCTGGAGGTCACGGACCATTGATGCCATAAGGACCACATAATCTGCAAAAAGCAGCAATGAGCTCCCTTGGCTACTGAACCGCAATCCCTCCCCACCACGAATACGCCTCGATATCCTGCCCATGAATATCACAAACCGGATTGGTGACAAAAGCGCAGCCCTGGCGAAGACCAGCCCCAACCTGAAATGAGCCAGACTTCCGAGAATTTGCACACAGCTCTCGCTTTGGACGAATAGGGAATGGATTGAAAAGGGACCCCCTCACCCCATACTTCCGCAGCCCCTCCCACAGTATCTCCTGGAGAACCCGTTCATACGCCTTCTCCAGATCCACAAAACACGTAGACCGGAAGGGCATACTCCCAGGCCCCCTCCAGGATCCTTGCAAGAGTAAAGAGCTGGTCCGTTGTTCCACGACCAGGACTGAAACCGCATCGTTCCTCTTCAATCTGAGGTTTGACAATTGCCCGACACTCCTTTCCAGCACCTTAGAGTAGACTTTACCAGTGTGATACCCCTATAATTGGCACACACTCTCTGGTCCCCCTTTTTGAACAGAGGAACCACCACCCCAGTCTGCCACTCCTTGGGCACTGTCCCAGACTTCCACCCAGGCGTGTCATCCAAGACATCCCCTCCACACGCAGAGCCGGCTCAAGTGGCTTTGCCACTGCATAGTTGTTTGACTACCTCAGTGACTTCCACCAGAGTAATTGATGATAATTTCCTATTAGCCTCCAGCTCTACCACAGAGTGCACGTTAGTTAAATTGAAGAGTTTCTCAAAGTGTTCCTTCCACCGCCCAATTACCTCCTCAGTTGAGGTCAACAGAATCCCATCCTTACTGTACACAGCTTGGATGGTTCCCCGTTTACCCCTCCTGAGGTGGCAAATTGTTTTCCAAAAACACCTTTGTGCAAACCAAAAATCATTTTCCATGTCTTCTAAGTACTTCTCCCAGACCTGCTGTTTTGCCACTTTCACAGCAGAGGCTACAGACCTTTGGGCCTGTCGGTACCTTGCAACCGCCTCCGGGTTCCTCTGGGATAACATATGCCGGAAGGCCTCCTTCTTCAGTCGGACGGCTTCACTGACCACTGGTGTCCACCATGATGTTCGAGGGTTACTGCCCCATGAGGCACCTATGACCTTGAGACCACAGGTCTCCTCTGCAGCTTCAGCAATAGAAGCATTGAACATTGCCCACTAGGGTTGGGTACCGTTCACATTTGAATCGATACCGGTGCCGGTACGGTACCTCAAATTCGGTACCGGTACCTAAACAGTACTTTTTTCGGTACTTTACTCTTTGTAATAATAATTTGTATTCATTTAATTTAATGTTACCTAGGGAAAAATTGCTGACTGACTCTTTACAAACAACATGTTTTAGGAGTTCTGCTTTAGCCTACAGCCTAATGTAAGCAGTATTGAACTGTGCCTCCCTCAGGTTTCTTGAACGCGCCCTACACTGCTACTGTCTATGCTGTGTATGAACTACATTGTCCGAAGCAGAAATACGTTTTCTTACGTTAGCGTGGCACACTTTCATAGTGACTTAAAATGTAGTTGTAGCCCAGAGGGTTAAATCCGAAATGAGAACGTTGTAAGTATTGCCGCTATAAACAATAGGCCTAGTTTGATCTGAAACCGGAGACGTGACCTAATTCCTGCCTCGACCAACATGATCTTGCGAGCTTCCGTTTAATTTCGCTGTTACTTGTGACAACAATTCCTCTGGCATGTCAGGATAGCTCTATCATACCGCCGCAAGAGTGATTCTACAGCATCTGTTTATCTCACTGCTCCAGTCTCAACTGCAACTACGTAATGTTTTACACGAACCGCCGACAATGTTTTGCCAAGAGCTGGAAGCGATGTTGTGCCGTGATTGGGTCCCTTTGATCGCGCATATTACGATTCACTTCCAGAATGATAAATAGATGAGTAACGCGCTAAAATAAAGAGCTATTTATCCAATGAACATGAAGAGTAGATACTGAAAACTCCTTTTGTCTCAAAGGCACAGCGAAAATTGAGCAATCTATAAATAGGCCAGAACTTTCTTTATTTTTTTATAGAAACTCCTGCAGCCAGAAGGCTGTTACATGAGGGTTACATGTTAAATGTAACCCTACATGACAAGTGGGAGTAAAGTACAGTAAAAAGATAAACCTGTAATTTATTTTGGCTCATCGTAGCTGTGATTGTGTTGAACATTTAACACACTGCAGGCTGTGTAGGGATGATGTAATCTTGCTTGCGTTTCTCTCTTCATGTCCGCTAAAGTGCCAAAATCTAGTACCGTTTCATTTAATCTCAATCGGTTCTCAATAATACCGACGTAATTCGGTCTGTACTCTTAAAAGTACCGAGTTCGGTACCCAACCCTATTGCTCACTCAGGTTCAATGTCCCCGACCTCTACTGGGATACAAGATAAGATCCGCAGGAGGTGTGAGTTGAAGATCTCACAGACAGGGGCCTCCTCCAGATGTTCCCTGTTCACCCGTTTGGGCTTACCAGGTCTGTCCAGATTCTTCCCCCACCCCTTGACCCAACTCACCAACAGATGGTGGTCAGTTGACAGCTCTGCCTCTCTCGTCACATGCGGCCTCAGATCCTCAGATTGTGGCCATGTGGCGATATATGAAAATAACCTCGATCATTTTTCTGACCGCGATAATATTGTATTTACACACGTGTTGCTGACATAACACATAAGTGAAAGTGCTGCGCTGCTCCTGTGCTTTTCTCTCCTGTGCTCGTTTCTCTCTCGTGATCGCGCACACGCACACACACACACACTAACACACACACACACAGAGCAGACAGCGACAGCTGATACTTGTTCCTCAAGGCCAATAGATATTTAATTGTTTAGGTAATGGTGTTTTTCCTGACAACTACATAATTCCAGTTAATTACATTTAGAATAATAAATTCAATACGGCATCTGTTTTATTTGCTTCAAGGTTTGTAGGCTACTTACTTTGCCAAGCAATGAAACTAGTTCAACCAATCACAACGAATAAATCATGTCACACGACAATAGCGGAACAGAGGTGTGTTTAGAATTGGCAAACACTTTTCCGTTTGCTTTAGTTGGCAGCAAACTGTTTGAGGAGGTAGTTCTTAACTAACATACATTGACGCTGGACGAAGGGTGACAGTTTTAATCTAATATGTTTGGAATGTTTACACAAAAAGTTCAACATTCAAGGTCAAAGCAAACATGTTCACCACGAACATTTGCCAAATATGAACTCACCTGTGTAATTTTGCTGTTTGTTAAAATATCTACCAGTCTACATAAAATATTGAATATGTCGCTCCAAACCTGAAATTAGTAGTAGTAAGTTGACATTTTGCTGTTTCTTAATGATAACAATTTTGAGTTCGCTTTAGAAGGCACACTGCTTACCCACATAGCCTACAAACTCCCAAACATATAAACTGCGTCACTTTCATCCTAAATTATGTTACTGCTCTGTCTGGACAAAATCATGGTCGCTGGTGAAGGGCACATCAATAAAATCAACCTTTACCACGACAGTGTGTTGGATGCTTGTTTTGAATATAACATGTTTCCCATGTTTCAGTTAAATTTTTCCCTGCTTCCCTGGTCGTCTCCTTGGATTAGGGTTATATAGTCATTCCACCCTTGTCTTTTCTTGTCTGCCCTTAAAATAACAATATCGTTGATCGCGATTATTACTTGGACAAGAGTTATCGTGACAGGCCTAGATTTAAGCCTCTGCTACATAACCCAATCACATTTTTAAAGACCATTATTTTCTTTCAGAGGCTAGACATTTATGCTAATTTTAAGAATTCTAGTGTTTTCCTTTTTACCAGTGATTGTCCAGCTTTACAGGTACAATATCATCCATGATATTAACTACTCTTAAATGTATTCAGCAAATCATCAACAGAGACTGAAACTGCTGCTTAGATGCAACTGAGCCAATGCTGAACCTGTCAGTAATGTACATGACAAGTAGGATACATGACCTAAAGCTTAGATAAGACAACATGAATCATAGTGTAGATGTTAAAACACCAATAAAGTCCCTTATTGACTTACAGGTTTCTTCAGCAAGGTTGGTTTGGCCTCTGGGGTTAGAGAGGGTATCCAGAAGCTGGGCAGAGGCTGGGCAGGGGTTGTACCCGCAACTGACGATTCAGCTTTAGAAGAAGCTGCAGAAGAACTTGCGCAATTCTGGTTTTCAGTTTTGGATGGCTGGCTTTCTGCAGACAGGCAAATAAACAGTAATTGTAAATGTATACGTACTGTATATTATACACTGTTATGCAGTCTCATTTGCGAGCGGTACAAGATTTTGTGTTCAGTACACTATTGTATTAAAATAATGAACTAAAGTAATATTTTGACCTACATTGGTGGGCAAATGTTGTAGAGTGAACAAAGAATATCGATGTTGTTCACTGTGAACATTGCTGCTACACCTAGATGCCACAATGCAGATATTGCGATCACTGCTGCTAAGCAAAGACAACCCACAAATCCTTATCGCTACTGCTTTTAGCACCGGATCCAAATTTATATAAGGGCAAAGTAATGTAGAAAATGATGCTTAACATTTTAGATATTCTATATAAGATATATATTAGATCTTATGAGGACTTAAGAGGGTACCATGTTATTGCGTAAAAGTGAACAGACTGGAGTCAGCTATCTCTCTAGGTCAGCGGAGTGGCACTGCTCGGTCTCTGTGACGTCGGCACTGGCAGGTCGTCATCTCCCCGGCGACTAAAGATTATGCTTAACAGTTTAGATATCCTAATAGAGCTATTGTGTGTCACACTATTGTGGGAATTATACTGTTTCATGCGTAACAAAGTGTTGAGTCAGCAGGGAGCAGGGAAACCGATAGAAACAGCACTCTGACGAAGAAACTGTTAGCAAACAGAAGATAGCCATGATGTGAGGGCGTGAACAGTGTGTTCACAGATATCTTCCCCAGCAGCGAAGCCCAGAAGGACGAGAGAAACAGACGTGGGACACAAGGATTGGGAGAGATGACGCTCCATCAAGATCAGATAGGGAAAACACTGTCTAGAATATTACCAATGGGCCAAGGGACAGTCAGGGCCAGACTTCGTGAACTGACCATATTGCATGTTATAGGTCAGAGAGAAGAAGTGGTCCAGAGCTCTGTTAATTGTATCTTTGATCTACTATTATTATTAAAGATGATTTTGTTAATCTTGGGACACAATGTCTCCTCCTACTTAAACTCCAAAAAAGAACACGCAGGAACTGGTGTAGGAGAACCACCCAGATTCCAACAGTAATTACCATGGCAGAGGTGTTTTTCTCTTTGAGTGCAACCATATTCTGTATGTTCCCACATTCTTAACAGTTGAAAATGTAGGCGTCCAGCTACTTGAAGTGAAAGCTCCATTACACACATTAACTAAATTGAAGGTCCTGTCCTGTTCACTGAATAGCAGGGGCGCAGTAGGGGTGGATGGGATACGTCCCCCCCCCCCACTTTCATAAAGAACAAAATTGTCTGGGATGCTGCACGCCATTTTGAGCGAACTTTTGTCGGACGCCCTGTTTCTATTTTCTTCCTGTTGCGTCGCTCGCGTGTAGTTAGGACATTACAACAGAAAAGATAGCAATCTAAATGATTTTGCCGCTGATGCTCTCTTGCGTCGCATTTTTTGCATTGCAAACATTCGCGCTGTATGTAAATGCTGTCATTTACTATAATGCATTTTAAATAATTAACTGTCGCTTTTTCACGATGCGATTGGTGTAAAAGGGCCGTCCTGTTCTTGCGTGTATGTTGGCATCTCCTCTTGCTTTTTTGGCTTCAGTAAAGCGAAAAAATACGACACCTCCCTCTTAAGGCCCTTTTACACAAAGTGAGACGTGAAAAAGTGAAAAAAAACAGAGGGCGATATTTTTGCGTCAAACCATTTACACCAAACGCGACGCGTTATTTCGAATATTCAGACATAATTCCAGAATCATTTGACGTCCGCGACAAAAAGTTCAAGACGAGTGGATATGATTGACTGACAGTTTTGGTAAATAACATAGTATGTACTTAACGTTACTGTAGCCTACACAGCGACGCTGTTAAACAAGAATGCAAGTGCCAATAGTCTTGGCCAGAAGTAGCAGAAACATCAGGCTGTATTTCAGGATGAAACTCACACAGTTCAAATGCTATAGATCGTACTTTATTATTATAAATTCAATCTATGTTCGTAGCAATGCCAGCCAATGCAATCTTGTTATAGAAAAACTGTTAACTGTCAAATAGATATTTACTTACTGTAGGCTAATCATACTGAATGTTTGCATAGATAGGCTACGGTACTTCCCATGTGTTGGGTGTTTATCGAAGCTTTACCGGCTGATTGTAATGTAAACAAAAGCTTGTAAAAATGTAAAAGCTTGACAATTCCCCTGCGCATAACATAGGTTTGTTCATTGACAGTTCTTTGAAGAGGAAGATTTCAGAGCGGTTTGCTTATTTTTTAATAGGGAGATATATAATGGCATGTATTGTTGACCAGTGATCATGTTGGCAAGTTGACCAGTGTAGTAGTCTAGTCTGTCATAACTGTGTAACGACGTCAAGACAATTGCGCTCCAAACATTAATTACGTACATATTACTCTCAAATACTTCAACACATACGATGGGCTATTTATAGTAACTTTCTGGTGGCAAACTTGTAATGTGTTTGTCCTTCAAGCGGGAGAGTGGCGTTCAATTCCCGGATGGGACTGAAACTTTCATTCCAGCATTTTATTTGTTTTTAATAACTAAAAGCCTAGTTGTACAGGCTTAACTTTATTAAAATTTTTTCTCAGACTTTCCTTCCCCCCCACCTTAAAAACATCTCCCGCGCCACTTCTGAATAGACGAATGCAACAGTCTAACTGAGAAGTATATGGATGTGAAGGTTAAAGATAAGGCTTGAAATGGCTACGAAATGTCCATAAAATGTGATTTGATTTTTATGTGAAAGTGTCTTGTTCATGCGACGTGATGGCTAAATAGCGACAGACATAAACGCAGTCCTACATCTTACTGTCATCTGGTAATGTTATTTATATTTATGATATGGCGCAAGATATGGTGTAACACGACTGTCTTTGCAGCTAAAATGTTATAAGAAATATTGACCTTATAGCTATACGGCACATAAATATGCACAAACATTAAATAAAAGGTACTACAGTTTGCAAGGTAGATATTAAACTACTGTACGTTTAATCACATACTTACCAGAGAAGGGATTAATGGGTTTTGACACAATGCTGTTCTCTCTAGTTTTGAAGCGCTCCACTTTCTCTCGTTCCTCTGACTTTGATTCCAGCCGACTGTCACTTTTTAAAGCCTGCTTCTGCTTCTCGTAAGCCTGGAAACAGTTTTAGTTAACATCTACCAAACAGCAAATAAGTAAGTAATCAGTAAAACTGGGAAGCTGACTTGCTTTTTAATTGCACAGGATATTTCCCACTCTAATGACAATGACAATCAACTGTACCTTCAGTTTCTTGGCAATCTCTGTCTTCTGGTGGAGTATGTACTCCAGAATGGCCTGCTTTTCATACAAGTAACCGTCTGGACTAGTGATACATGGCAAACAAAAGAAAACATTGTATACATTGGAGAGTGTGTGTGCGTGTGTGTGTGCGTGCGTGCGTGCGTGTGTGCGTGCATACGTCACAACAGGATCTCTGCATGGCTGGAGAGAAAGACAGCAACAGTCAAAGTCTTTGATTGCATCTTTTCCTAATCGCACACTCTGCGTACCATATCCAGAGGCCGCTACACAGAGATAAGACACACATGACATCAAACTAGTATTGTGCTTTAGTCAGTTTTATAAATTGAGAAAGTAGAAACTAAAGAAAAAGGCTCTAAAAATTGATAAGTTGGGCTGTATGATATTTTTTCAATTTGTTGTCACACTGAATGGTTTCAGATGCATACATAATTTAATATAAGACAGACAAAGTGCATATGTTTTTAATTTGCCATTTTATTTATATAAATGGAAAATGATATTCAACACCAATTAAATTATAGCAGAAAATTAAATAAGATGCACCCAGACTTCATTACTACAAGTCCTGTTGAACGTAAACATGACATCCATAGAACCTACATGTCTGATGTCTCAATAAGCAGCACACTGTGTTCAAAAGAAATCTGGGAAGAGATGAGAGTGTTTATAAACAGTGTTTCCCTCAGATCTGAAATATTATTGTAGTGGTAGCTGGCGTAAAGGGGTGAAGGATTCAAGTTTTGGGCCAGGGATATTCAGTTACATATTCAAGTGCGCCAGGTTTTAATAAGAAAAACTGTATGTGGGCCACATATTTTCAGCAACTATTTATGTGAACGCCAGACAATGAGAGCATCCACCCTGCAGCTTGGTTAATGTTAGGTTAACCAAGGTTTTCTGTAGAATTGCTAATTACAAGTCTCTCTGGCATATGGGCTTTTGCACAACCAAATAGTCACACCCATGATGTGTGTCCAGTTTGCAATTGTTCTACAACTGAAATAATTTGTTAGACAGTTATATACAGTATATTGAGCTAATGTATAGTGTTCAAGGGTGCAATCCAATCGTAGGCCACATGGGTGCAGTTAGTGGGCCGCATTTGGCCTGCAGGCCGCTAATTGATTAGGTCTACTAAACAAGCTATAGGCCTATCACATTGTATTTCTCAGATGGAGGTAGCCATACATTTTATCTAATAGTGTGTCTATGTAGCTTAGGCTAGCATTGGGGAGAAAGCTGTCTATTATCAACTAGGCATATTGTAAATAACCCTTAGTTAAATATATGCCTATATCCTATTTAAGTTGAAAATTTGACTAATATATAGGTTATACACACACCTATCAACCATAACATTATGACCACTAACCACTGGTGAAGTGAATAACATTGATAATCTCATTATCATGGCACCTGTCAGTGGGTGGGATATATTGGGCAGAAAGTGACATTTTTTTCCTCAAAAGGTGTTAGAAGCAGGAGAAATGGGCAAGTGTAAGGACCTGAGTGACTTTGATAAGGGACAAATTGTTGTGGCTAGACGACTGAGTCAGAGAATCTCCAAAACTGCAGCTCTTGTGGGGTGTTCCCAGTCTGCAGTGGTCAGTCAGTACCTTTCAAAAGTGGTCCAAGGAAGGAAAAGCAGTCAACCAGTGACAGGGTCATGGGTACATCAATGGCCATTGATGCACATGAGGAGTAAAGACTGACCCGTGTGGTCCGATCCAACAGACAAGCTACTGTAGCTCAAATTGCACAAAATGTTAATGCTGGTTCCGATTGAAAGGTGTCAGAACACACAGTGCATCGCAGTTTGTTGCATATAGCGCTGTGTAGCCGCAAACCAGTCAAGGGGTCGATGCTGACCCCTGTCCACTGCCGAAAGCACAATGGGCCCGTGAGGATCAGAACTGGATCAGGGAGCAATGGAAGAAGGTGGCCTGGTCTGATGAATCAAGTTTTCTTGTACATCACGTGGATTGGCCGGGTGCGTGTGCGTCACTTAGCTGGAGAACACATGGCACCAAGATGGATTATGGGAAGAAAGCAAGCTGGCAGAGGTAGTGTGATGCTTTGGGCAATGTATTGTAGGGAAACCCTGGGTCCTGCCATTCATGTGGCTGTTACTTTGACACGTACAACCAGTGTTAATTTTGGCAGCAATTTTTTATTTAGTCTTAAAACTAAAATGCTTAATAGTTTTAGTCATTATCATTCTAAATAGTTGTAGTCTATTTTAGTCGACAAAAATAGAAAGACGTTTTCGTCAACGAAAAGTGATTACATTTTAGTCAAAATGTTTTCTCTCTTTAAACAAATGCAAAAGTCTAATACTGGTATGGCCTGTTGCATGCAGATGGAATGGTAGCATAGTATACAGTCAAGCTATAATTCAGCCTGGTAGGACAATTTGTTTTTTGACTAAGTTATTTTGTCCCTTCAAATTCATTCATTCATTCATTCATTATTCACTATGGTAAGGAATTCAGATTAGCGATGTAGCGATGTATTTGTTTACTTTTTAAGACCAGCGTGCATATGGAATCGATCGGTTTTTCTGTCGATCTGTCCTACCTTGTCAGATTTTCCTACTGTAGGGCAAAAATTATAGTTTTCTGTCTGTCAATATGTCACTGCAGTAATGTGAACGCGATTGTGACAAGACCGTCTTGCCTGCCAAATTTTACATTATGCTGCCCACTTATGTATGCAGTTACGGTTAATCATACGGTCTCGCCAACCGGCAGCCTGCACTCTTAAGTGTGCAATTCCGGTAAATCATACACAGGCAGAGTTTTTACATTTAAGTGTGAAACTACGGTAAAGGATATATACACAGGCAGAGATTTTTTAATTTAAAATACATTACTAACGTTTTCGTCTCGTCTACGAAAATACAGCTTCAATTCAGTCCTAGTTATTATCAGTGATATATTTTCGTCTTCTTAGCATCTCGTTTTAGTGATGGAAAAAAGTTTGACGAAAATATTTCGTCAACGAAATTAACACTGCGTACCACCTACCTAAGCAATGTTGCAGACCATGTGCACCCTCTCATGAAAACTATTTCCTGATGGCATTGGCCTCTTTCAGCAGGATAATTCACTCAAATCAGAAATGGTTCAGGAATGGTTTGAAGAAGACAACAATGAGTTCAAGGTGTTGACTTGGCCTCTAAATTTCCCAGATCGCAATCCAATCGAGCATCTGTGGGATGTGCTGACACACATGTTCGATCTATGGAGACCCCACCTCGCAATTTACAGGACTTAAAGGATCTGCTGTCAATGTATTGGTGCAAGATACCACAGCACATCTTCAGAGGTCTAGTAGAGTTCATGCCTCGACGGGTCAGGGCTGTTTTGGCGGCAAAAGGGGGACCTACACTATTAGGCAGGTGGCCATAATGTTATGCTGATCTGTGTATTTGTATTATGTAATCCAAATAATCTTCATTAATAAAAAAGAAACTAGCTGAAAGCTAGGTTTTTTATTAGTTCAGAGAATGAGTAGACACCTAAATGACATAATGACAGTTACTGTAAACGAACACGGCATGGGATATATAGGTTTATTATTTAAATGGGTTAATATATTTTCCAGTCTATTAGATATTCAGCCTGTCTGTTTTTCTCATAGCTTTTCTATTCAGTGTGAAGTGACGCTACGCTCTCTGACGCCGTGGCTGTGTAGCTTTCTCTGTGGCAGAAATAGCAGCTTGCACACTTTACAATTTGACTGGTAAAAGTAGTTAAAGTCAACGTATTATTGATATCTCAATAGTCAGTGGCAGTCAGTAGGCTAATAAAAAAATAGGCTGGCTGTCTTTGCCTTGTAATGTTGAATTGGTTAAGCAAAGGCGTTATTAGCAACTCTAGTTTATAGGCTGGGCTACTCAGCAGCACAACATGTAAGCTATGGTGCTTTTCCACTACGTGGTGCCAACCCCACTCTTAACGCTAGTGGTAGCAGCCAGAGGTGGAAAATAATGAATTACAATTACTCACGTTACAGTAATTGAGTCGTTTTTTTGTGTACTTGTACTTTTTAAAGTAGTTTTTAAAAATCTGTAAATGTAACTTTTACGTAAGTATTGTAATCCGCTACATTTTAAATCCCATCCGTTACGGAGTAAAAAGTATGTTTTTAAATAAAAAAATGCTATTGTCAGATATCACCAGTTGACGTCATGCACTAATTTGCATATTGATGACGCAGTCTCGTATTTATCTTGCATAAAAGATAAATAAATCTTGTTTGTTGTGTTCAGAGTCTTGAGACACAACTCTGTTAATCCATGGCTCTGGTTTTGACTATTGCGGAAGGATGAATACAATAATTTTAACTTGCTGAATTAGATTGATTCAATAGAAACATCCTCAACAAAACAGAAACGAGTTTCAGGGCGAGAGAATTAACGTAACGTAACAAATGAAACACACTACAACTAGTAAATTCTCACTCGAGCTGCATCCCCCTGCCTGCTCACACTAGACCAACGCTCGTGCATGAGCTGCGCGTGCATGTCTCTTGCACAAGCAACAAGCGGCATATTTGCAAGCACAACATCGATCCTACTTTTAGTGTAAATGCTTAATATTAAACAAAACATGCCTACAAATATAACAGTAACAAAAACTCCTGTTATTTTATGTTTTACTACGAGGCTTGAGGTCGGGAACCAGTGTCGCAGGTTGCAACGTACAGATATGCCATTTTAAAATGCCCGATATTTCCGTTCCGTTGCGATAGAAAATTCTGCAGGTACTCTCTTCGTGACGCAACACGGTTTGAGGCAAACTCTAAAATGTCCGGCAATGCTGAACTCATCCACCAGGTAGTTTAAAGAAACATTAGATTACTAGGTTGTTGCACTGTACATTTATCGTCTCTTGTATGAATAACTTGGTTAATATTGAGCAACAATTAACAAAGGTGTGTGGTTGAGTCTAGCAGTGAACTTACATCGTACTATGCCGAAGTACGACTGTTTCCCAAAAGTGCCGAACTATGCAAGTACGACAATGTGTTTGAACTATGTTGTTTCAACCATTGTAGTTCGAACTACAATGTTTCCAGATGTGTTCGGTCTGACTTTCACAGTGAGATACTCGCAAAAACATAATCTTTTCATGTTACGCCTGAATTCAATAGCCTAGGGCAGTTGTGATTATATGAAATTATAAATTATCTAGGTTCATACAACGTGCTAAAATACAATAGGCTATAACAACAACCATAACAATAATACAAATATGAGTAGGCCTATTAATATAGACTTACATCAGAAACGATAACAGTAAAATAAAACTAAAAATAATATAATCATAATAATAAATAAATATAATGAATATTATTTTATTTATAAATAACAATGAGTAAGCATAAATCAAGACGGATAGTACAGTGGTTTGTATCTTTGTCTGAACATGAACGTTGCGGGTTCAAACCCTGCTCTTGGCAAAATAAACTCTTGTTTTTTTTAATTCTAGAAGTTGTTGTAACTATTAGCAATACATTGCATTCAGTGCAAAACGCTTTGTGTAGCCTAAACATTTATACTATTAATATTTAAATATGTAGCCTATATGGTCGAAATTATTCAAAGCAGTGTCAGTGACTCAACTGGATACTCGTGATGGTATCACAGTCTATCAATAACGCAGGTTCAAAACACTAGGGATGAGTAACTTTTTTAATAACGGCAACAAAAGCACTGCTAGATTAAGAC
>JAODOY010000108.1:0-14032 GCA_025399855.1 Forbesichthys papilliferus | reverse complement strand
AGGAAAATGGAAGCGTCCGCTAGTGTTCCTTTAAGACAGAGTGACAGCGCTCGAACACAGCAGATGAGCGGAGCTGCGTGCTTTGTGTTTGCACATGTTGTAAAATGGTGGGCCCGAAACTAAAACATCGCCGCTATTTTTCTACGCTTCAATGGATCCGTGTTCGCGTGTAGCTTTTCACTGTGTCCCGCAATGTTTTCGTTGACGCTTTAGTACAAATGCTTGTCACATGCTGCATCTGAGTGCTAACGCTAACATTGTTAGCTGCTGCTCGCCTGCCTGGTATTTACCGCGTCACAGGCTATAAACCGGGCCAAATTAATCTGCTACAGACATATCAGCGGATGTATTAGAGTAGGTACACACAAACACACACCATGCCATTTGCCTTCTTCTTTTGGTTTCAGGATTACTAAGCCGTTCGCAGCTCATTGCTGCCTCTCATAGTCCATTGACGGTGTTACACGGCACTATGTTTTCAGATCGGAGCATAGTTATAGGTATATTTTTCCGAGTCGACGGTACATTTAGCAAAGCGACGTTTTACGTAACCGTTGACGTCGCTTACGTCGACTAATCGTCCCAGCACTAGTTTGAACCTATTGTTTTAGGCATTTTAAGCATGTTTAAAGTAGCTAACGGTAGCCTACCTCATGTGCTGTGATGATCTTACGTCTGTTTCGGAGCACCAAAGGGAACATATATAAATCGCCATGACCGCCCTACACTCAAGGGTTCCTTTCAGTAAAGGTTCCAGTAATCCAGTCCAAGAACATACATATCTGGTCTTATTTTTCGCCATGCTGTTTCTTCTTAGTATAAAATGTTCTGACAAAATGCTTTGTTTACACCGGCAAGCGCATACCCAGCGTACCTGCCCAGCGTACCTGCCACGCGACTGCATAAGTATCAGATAATTATATGGAGCTAAAACAAGTGGCATCGAAATAAGGCACCAAAATTTGCGTTTTAAATTTACCGATCACATAGGAACCAGTGCCATAATGGCACAGGGTTTCGGTACCCAATCCTAGCTATACAGTATAATACAGAGCACCTTTAAGCTTTGATAAAAAAAGGAAACAGAATTATGAAAGCTGCTTACTATATTGTAATCACAAATTGCAATCTTTGCCAAACTTATAGCAATATAAATCATGCAGCCCTAATTAGCTTACAATAACTGACTATACCTTTAACTCTTGTTCGTTTGGCATGCGGGTTAGTTCAAAACCATGACCAGTTCACACTTCAATCTAATATATTTAAATAAAACAAAAACTCTAATCTGAGCAATACATTCCAAGTCATCCAGTATAAACGTAGCCTAATCCTACTGAGGCCAATGGAAATGTCGATCATGGAATTTAACATCTGTGCAGAAGTGTGTACATACTATTCGGCCTTTAAGGAAGTTCATTCTATGTATGTGGTTTTCAATCTCCTCTCCTAGTTGTTCTTTTAAAGACCTCCATGCATAGCCAAGGTTATTCATCTCCTGTGAACAACTCAGCTGCATTGTGGTATAGCCCTGGAAAGACAAACAGGCAGACACAATTAAACATCTGTCATATGTGACATAACATACACTTTTACAATTGTAAATTATAGAATGTTATTTTACAGTGCATTTGTATAGTTACAATGATGCTGCAAGCTTGCAATACTAATGAAGTAACTGAATACAATAGCTTGGAGACGCATAATATCTTAGAAGAATGTGTTTCTGAATCTACTTTTTGGGGAAACACACACACGCACCTCTTTCTGAAGGTTTTCAGCGCGATAATCAAATTGTTATAATACAATAATATAAACAACATTAACTTCATAATCAGAATCATATTTAAGATATTTTAAGGATTTTTAAGGACCCGCGGAAACCCTGGATTACACAGACAATATTTTTACATTACAACATTTGAGCGTCCTTTTTCATATTTAAACCTAAAATGTTTTGTTGATCCCTGTGTACCCTACCTAACAGAGTGAGATGGGTCTGGCTGCAGCATGCAGTGTCAGGCATTTCAGATCACGTGACATACACTGTCAGGCATCTGACGTCAAACCATAGCGAAACAAAAGCGCTCACGTGGAAATGGCTGTAAACATATCTAGCTGTGCGCCGCTAGCTAAGCTTTGCCATTACAATATCTACTTTATCGTTAAAAATAATTTATTTTGAGCGAATCTCTTAATTGCCTCAACATTATGATAGTAAAATCATGTGTGCCAATACAAAAAGTATTTATAAATGTTTTACCCTGCATGCTGCAGCCAGGCTCTGTTGAACAGTTGGGAGGCAATCCTAGCTCTGAACAAACCCCTACCAGTTACAAATCCATGCATTTATGTGGGTTGGCATTCTATGTAAAATAGTATTGTTAAAATATAACTCACAGTATCAGCGTTGAGAAGGGACCTCTGCTTTAGACCTGTGGCTCCAGAGATGTGGGCCAGTGCAGCAGCCAATGCCTCTACGGCTCCTTTCTCCTCAATCATCTTTTCCGCAGAACTTCGGAAATGATTGATGGCCTCCACTGGAACCAAATCCAGACACCTTTAACACAAAAGCCACAAAGTAAAAACAAGAAAAAGAGCAGCATAGGCATGCCATATTGCTGTTGGTGAGACATCCCATCCCCCCATCATCATCTCCAGAAGAATGCAGGACATATATCATGTGGCTTTCAGCCACGTACTGTATATTTAGGTAATTGTACCCCACAAAGAGGTAAACAGGTTTTAGTCGTCTAGCAGAGAGGGTCAGTGAATGTCTTGCTAAATAATAGTCAGCAAAAAGAAATGCCGGCCATTTAAATTACTGACTTCACAGCATCCAGGCTCGCAGATTTGATGATGTCATTGGCAGTGGGAACACCGACCCGTTTGAATGAGATACCCTGGAAGAAGACAATAATGTTATTAGTTAAATAAAGAATAGTTCATGTAGTTTAGCACCCTCTTGTTGTCTGAAAGACCTCCCATCACTTAATCCTCCTCAGCATTTTTATTTTGTTTGTGCATTACTTCATCTTCTACTACATGTCTGATATGGTCTAAAAGTTAATCTTCTAGATAGCGTATACAATTACATAGTGTTTCTCCTGGTACTACAGACAAGGCTAAAGTCCCAAATTACCAAGCCTTAAGCTACCCTACACTGCCTGAACATATTACTTGCTATATTAATGCTATGCACTCCCAGCTGGAATACAACTGTCACTACAATCTGTTAAACATATTATTTTTGTCTGAAATTCATATATTTTTTAATAATAATAATAATAATAATAATAATATTATTATTATTATTATTACATAAATAAATGGTAAGATTAGGCTAGTGTGCATGGAAAGAAAAACAATTATTTATATAGAAAATTATGCAAATGTGTTTTTTGTTCAACAATATCAGATTGGGACTATTATCCTAGTTATGTTCCGTCATTGTGTATCAGAACAGGAAATAAGAAAGTAGTATTGTGGATCAACTAACAAAATCATAAGAGTTTCAATTAACCAAAAATACAGGAAATGGCAATAAATAAACAATAGATGCTACTCATGCTAGGGCTACTGGTTTAACTTGGTTCGTGGAAGCTCTGACTTACAGCCTTGTTTTCGACATAGTACAACTGATCCTCCTCTTTCCGCTGGTACAAACAGATGCACAACCCTGTCCTGCCTGCCCGGCCTGTACGCCCGGAGCGGTGGATGTACGACTCCACATCCTGAGAGACAAGGGCACAGAATACATCACTGCAAAACTAAACGTGGAATACATACATTACTGCTGCCATTCTGATCACATACCTTTGGTGGAGCACACTGGATCACCAGGTCAACTTCAGGGATATCCAAACCACGGGCTGCTACATTAGTGGCAACCAGAACCTCGAAGACCCCATTCCGGAAACCTTTCAGGGTTATCTCTCTCTGTTGCTGGGGGATGTCTCCATGCAGACACTGAACATTCTGGAATAGCATTAAAAGAAGGTTTGAAATCTATAGTGTCTATGGTCCTGCCTCACACTACATCCACATTAGTCCAGATGAGTGTTATAGCTCTGGGTCACTAAAAAAGAAATATATCCATCAGTAACATGCCTGGAAAGCTTTATATTCAGAATTAAGGTACACCAGGCATGTGTGTGAAAACAATGCAGTAGAAACAGGAAGCAGATTGCCTCCTGTGCATGTAGACAGTCGTAGCACTAGAACATGCTGAATTTAGCTGATAGTGAATACAGTGTCAAATATGCTTCTAGTTATCCACGTTGTTGCATTCACCACTGGTACTCAAGGATAATGCTGTTAGTTTTCTTCCTTTACGTGATAAGAGCGTAACGAATCAAGGAAAAGTACACGCTTACCGATAAGACCCAATCAAGAAGCAAACGTGGGTGTTTGCGTCAACATTTCCATTTCTGCCTCACTGTATAGACTACAACGCAGCTCAAGATTTTTAAAAGGGATGGCACCGATCCGATGCAGACTTAAATAGCTGGATCAATATCGGCGACAATACATTTCCGTGTTTGTCCCACTGGAAATCGTCATAGAAGGGTAAACAATAGCAGCGGCAAGAAGTTGTAGTATTACTGAGTAGCCCGTTTTCTTAATAATTGTATTAAAAAAGGTATTTTTGGATTATGCACTACATACACTGAACAAAATACTTGTTTTTGCCCCCATTCACCATGAGCTGAACTCAAATATCTAATACTTTCTCTATGAACACAAAATGCCTATTTCTCTCAAATATAGTTCACACATCTGTCTAAATCTGTGTTAGTGAGCACTTCTCCTTTTCCCAAGATAATCCATCCACCCCACAGGTGGATGGATTATCTATATCATCTGTATTCCACATTTAGATGATTTGATCTGGTCTGCATAAAGATGCAGATCAGACAGCATGAGAATTGCACAGGTGATAGGATGGCCACAATAAAAGGCCCCTGGCTGGGTACGGTAGCGAACGTTATTGTAATTGGCATTCACAATGATAGATTATAGTATTGAATAAAATATTGCATTAAATATGTATTATCATAACGTAACATAGTTGCTTCGCAACCTACTTTCAGCGTCATGCATGTTTTTGTGAAATATCTTATATTCTCAGTTTTAAATCCAGCTTTGACCTCAGTCAACAAAAACTGGTAAACTATAATAATATCATCTGGGGTGGCAAACTGGAAAACATTTCTTAAATATGTAGAAAAAATAAATGGACAGACTTCAAGTATTTTCTGTAGTGCAGGACTATACAATTCAATTGAATTCAACTGCCCCCATGTGGCCCATGAAGGGATTGCACCTTTGACCATTATACAATTGCTCAATATATTGTATAACCACTATAAGATTAAAGTCAATATATTACTGTAAATTAGTTATTATTAACTGTACAACCAAGACATCATGCCATAGCCTGTTTGTAAATGAAATGTAGTAGTCCAGACCTAATAATAAACGTGATGAAATTAGTCTGTAGCTCCTGTTAAAGGGTTGGGTATGGTTCTAGTTATTTTCGAACCCATACCGGAAGGAATACCTGGAACTCGGTGCCAAACCCAATGTTTGGCACCAAATGTAATTTCAGTTGAAGAACACCGCATTGCAAACTACACGCATGTGGATGTGGCTGCTAATTTGTTGTGCGAAAGCAGTATGCCAAAAAGACTTGGAATTTGCAGCATCTTAATACCTTTGCCATTGACTTGACACATTGAACATTAACCAAGCTGCTGGTGGATGATAATTGCCAAAAATATGTGGCCCAGCTACAGTTTCTCTTGTTAAATCTGGCGCACTTAAATGTTTAATTGAATAGCCCTGCCATAGTGCCTGCTGTTGTTTACCCATCTATGACCATTTCCGGTGCAACGTATTATGCGTGAAGAGTCTATTGATCAGTTGTAACCTATGGGGCAATCCAAATTAATGAATCTTCACGCGTAAGTCTACTGTCACCCAGGCCACGCTATCAGCAGCAGGTTTCTAAAATGCATCTTGGTCATAAAATAGAGATTGGCGAGCAAGAAGCTATGAATAGCTAAGACTATGTTAGATTGATCAAATTCTGGTTTAAAAGTCTAAAAACATTTATGCTCACCATAGAAAGCAAACATCTGCGAGCAGCATCCACCTTGCCTTCAACTATAGCGAGCCTGAACCTTGCATTGAGACAATGCGCTATGGTCCAGCTCCATGTGTGGCGTGCAGCAGGATGAAAGCAGCCAAGGACACCAGCGCTACAGAGATCTGTCAATGTGTTGCAAAACAAGCTCACGTCGCATGCTGCGCTTGCATCTGGGAGACTGTTGCGGCTAACTTTGGTTGATGCTGGAGACTATTTACCTCGCTTTTTTGAATGCCACACACAGAGCTAAACCAGAGCGAATCCGCTCAATGCAAGGGAAAAGGCGAGGCGGACGCTGCTCGCAGAGCTGTCGCTGCTATTTATTAAAAGGCCTACCGGTAGTTTATGGTAATTAACAGTCAAGAATTTGACCGTGTTTATCTTGAATGCCAACTATTTTAATTCTTGGAATATAGCCTACAATACTATAGCATAACATAAAAACATGTAATTAAGGTGGACACTGGGGCCACTGGCTGTGCATCATTGGTGGCCAAAATGTAAAATCATAGGGTAATAATATAGATACTACATAATTCTGTGAAATCTTCACTCCTTAGTTACAAATGTTTTTGAACACGTACCTGTTTGATAGACTCGCTCATTGAAAGGTTATTGGCATCTTTCTTAGTCTCACAAAACACTATGGTTCTACCATGACTACCGCTGTACACCTTGACAACATCAGCAATCACGTCAGGTCGCTGGGACCAGTGGCACGCTATGGCTAGATGCTAGAAGACAAAAAGTGGAAGATATGACAATTTAATGTCTCTCACACAGTGATTGTTCTAAGAACTAGCATTTCCCATTTGTAGTGTCACACCATCAATCCCATTTACTGCATCTTAAAAATAGAGAGACACTTAGTTAGAATTAGTTTGGTTGCTACTGGGATTTACAAAACATTTGCCTGACACAAATTTCACAATATACATTATATATTATCACAAAATGATATTGTCTGCTTTTAAAAACATACACTATATAAATGTTTGGACAAACCTGATTACGTGTATTTCTGCAGCTACAGTAGAACATTTGGGGCCAACACAAAGACATACCTCTACAGTTGTTGCTGTTCTTTTTGTTTTCTGGCCAATCAGGTCGACATGTTTGTAATCTGGTCTCATGTATTTTTTGGCTACTGCAAAGACCCAGGAGGGACAGGTGGCTGAAAATAGCAGTGTCTGAGGGTTGGTACCCGAATCTAAAGAGAAAAATGGAAACCTTGTCAACATGTTTGAAAGAATCCACCTCAGAGATACATATGGACACCTTGACATGCCTTGTCTTGGTGGTTTGTGTTTTAAGGATGGTGGGAATGGGACTCCCGGTGTTTGTTTGTAATTGGAGGGTTGGGATGATGAGTGTAACATGAGTGGTGTTATTATTACTTTCTTTATTTTTTATATATTGTATTTTTACTCATTTTGTATTGTTTTTAATGACGTTGTAGTGTGAATCACTTTGTGTTACATGAAATTGTATGAAAAGTGCTATATAAATAAACATTGATTGACTGATTGTCTTGGTTTATATAAAAATAATACTAGGTTATGCAAATATGTGAACAGAATATACAGGTGCATCTCAATAAATTAGAATATTGTGGAAATGTTAAGTAGTCTCAATAATTCAATTGACAAAGTGAAACTCATATGGAATAATTACACAGTGAAATACTTCAAGCCTGTACTTGTTTTAATCTTCATTATGGAATATGTGATAGACTTGAGTGTGGAGACTTCACAATGGACGGGTGGGAATACAAGACCCCCCCATTTCATAAAGAACAACATCACTTTAAATAGAGGTATACTGGTAATATAGGTCTCTGTGTAATATTGTGGGCAGAAATCAGTTTTCAACAGACTACTTTTTGGCATGACACCTGCAGATGCCATGAGATGCTGTTCTTGTCAAGTAAATCTAGGGGTATGCAAAGTTTAGAGAGAGAGGTGTCGATGTATTTGCTTTTATGCAGTCAAAAGTCAATACAAGATATCATGGCGCGCCTAAAAAGAGTGAAATGCCATGCGCAAGAATTAGCATACGTTTTGGTAGCAACATCCTAAAACATATTAGTTTAATGAAGATATAGTTAACTAAACGTAATCTTAAAATAAAACTATTGACTACCCTGCCCTATTGCACAAACATTCCTAGGCTAGTTCCTTCGTGTGAATTCATTAGGAGTGAAGGAATAAGGAAAGGCCTGACACTGGAGCGATAGCATTGAATTGTTATCATCATTCACAATACTATGCCTTTAAATATTGCGAATGTATTGCTGGCCAAACTACACCAACCAGAGGGAAACACATCCGGCTCGAGAAATGTGCCAATTACATGACTCAGCTGAGCTAAAAACATTTGAAGCCTTTTTATTTTTGCACGCTATGCCTACCAGCAGCTTTTGAGCATTCTGATGATGGAGTTGCAAGAAAATAAACATGTTTTTGGTTATTATTTAATAGTGCACCATATTTCTGATGCCTCAGCCTCACATAGGCTGTATAGTGCATTCTTTATGTAAACAATAAATTGGTATATGATAGGAGTTAATTTTAATACAAGAGAATGCATTTCTTTACAGTGTTTTGTTTACTCAAAGTAAACTGTAACCTACGCGGCAGTTGGCATCATATTTATCTTGCATTACTTAGCTTTAGAAAACTTTATGCAGTCCACACAGACCCTAAACATGCATAATGCATTAGGCCTTCCTCTCCATTTCAGTGTCCATGTGTCTTGAATTTGAAAACTTACATTATCCAACGCGCTCATGTTCAGCTCAGGGAGAAGCAGACAGACGTTGCACCTGCCCTACAGTCTTAAAGGGGAAAGCACGCAAATCTTGCATCTGGTCTTAAAAGATCGATCTTGGGATTTTGTGAATAGATTTCGGATAATTATAATTAAGATCGATGTTAATTGGATAATCTATTTTTGAACCCACCCATAATTGTAACGGCGCATTCTCATTTTTACCAGGATCATGCAGGTTAGTGACAACTCGTAAGGTGCGATCGTACCATAAAACTATATAAATGGGGGCCGTACATGTGAATGTTTTCAGCAGACAGCACTGCAACAGTTTGTAGAATTTGTAGATTGAGGTTTGCATGCATGGATATTTGATAGTAGACTCCACTACTAGTTTTGAGCTCTCGTGCACATTACACCCAATGTTTTGTCATTATATTTATAATTAGAAAGATATTTTACCTTTCATATATGATACAGACAATATTTCTTCAACCTGTTCTGCGAATCCCATGTCCAACATTTGGTCTACTTCATCTAAGACAACGTGCTTAAGTTTGGAGAGGTCCAATTTTTGGTTCTGGAGATGATCTCTTATTCGTCCAGGAGTTCCAACCAAAACATCAATTCCACTGCTGATAGCACTAACTAAGAGGAAGAGAAACAATATTTTGTGATGCCTTAAAGTGTTTTTGATGACATCTATGTTAAAAGTGAAATATGAATAAGCATCAAAAAACGAATTGTCATAAGTAACAAATAACAAATCACTGATATTTCAAAATTCTAAAAAGACATCATCACCCACATCCTCCAGAATATTGTGTGTAATAAACACATTCATATTTAGAAATACTGAGCGTGTCGAGACCAGAAACAGTAAGCCAGACATCAGTGTAAAACTTACTCTGCGTGTTGTATGGGCTGCCGCCATAAAAACATACGATAGACAGTTTAGAGTTAACATCTTTGAAGTCCCTTGCCACCTGGATAGCCAGCTCTCTAGTTGGCGTGAGCACCAACACCTGGACAGAGACCGACAGATCGCATCATTCACAAACAAATACAGTAAGATATTAGCTCATGGGATGATGATGACCCATACAAGTGTTTTGCGTGTCTATGTACCCTGGGTGCCCGTCCTCTATTTCTGTTTGCAGGATCGTTCTGAAGTTTCTCCACAAGTGGAACAGCAAAGGAAAATGTTTTTCCTGTTCCTGTTCTAGCCTGGCCAATAACATCTTCCCCATCATACACAGAGTTGAATGTTTTAATCTGAATGTCAAACAAGTAAGTGACTCCGCGGGCTGAGGGCAAGAAGAAATATTATAAACAATAGTACTTTAACACCTAAACAAGTCATTTAGTATTACATGAATGCTTGAATTGATCAGCATATAGCGCTTGACGTATGCAGTCAGTTGTCTAAAAATGACTATGACTAAACCACATTTTAAGAAACTAATAAAAATAAAGATACATTTAAGACAACTACTAGTTGTACTTTAAGACAATACATTGTTTTGGTCAACAAAGTAAAAACCAAATGCTTACCTTTTAGACGATGAATGGTCTCTTGGGAAATCCTGAAATTTGAGAAAGCCCCTTCTTTCTCTTCTGGATTAACCTTTAAACAATTTACAACGTTAGTCTTTTGAACATTTATAATTTGGAAATAATAGTTTCTGTACATGTATTTTTATAGTAAAACCATTTTTGAGACTGGCATCTATCGTTTATTTAACACCTGTTGCTGCATAGATTTTAATTTATTCATTGCATACATCTAAACAAAAATACTAACTGTAGAATGATCGTACTTTACTTCTGCAGAAATAGTTGGCGCCCACTACAGATTATGCGAATTCGGTCAACCACACAGTGTATATGGTCCGAGCTGCAACATGTCTGTAAAGACTTGTACGCATTGACTGTGCATAGGTCCAATATAGACAGATATGGATGTCCTGCTGAGCTCATAAATTAGCATTGTAGGCATATACATAGGCCTGTCACGATAATTACTATATCGACATATCGTGTAATATATGGACATGACCTCAATAATACTGCCTGTTGTATTTACATGCGTGTTGTGCTGCTTCTGTGCCACACACACGTGAAATAAGTATTCCTGGCGGTTTTAATAGTCGTTTTCCAGATGACTGCATAATTCAATTTCCAATATAAATCGGAAATGGCTACAGTACATATCACAAGTGTGGTTAATCCCAACTTATATCATGCATTTATTTCCTAACAGATAATATAGACAAATTAAAGTGTAAAAAAGGTAAGAAATGCTAATTGTTCTAATGCTATCTGATTAACCTTGATGGTAGCAGGATTTTCACGACATATTTTAAAACATGCATGTAATGGGAGAATTAACAACACTAAATAAATAAGAGTTCTTTATACCCAAAATGCTGCCATACGTCTTCTACATGGCTCTGACAGAAAACAAAAGACTTCTCCAGCTTAATAAAACCCCCACACATGTGCAAACTATAGGCAATAAATGCAGGTCTGTGTGGTTGAGGTGCGCTGGGGAAACTGGTGGGTGTCGACCGGTTGAGTGCACACAGGTGATAAAGAACAGGAAGGAGCGCCACCCGTTGGCCCATAATATGCATTTCCAGCAAATCTCTTAATTTCAGCAAATGAGAAAATTAAGTATACATGAATAGCCCAAGCGCGAGTAGTACTAAACATTTCATGTTGTTTATAGAGCCATGTTACTTTTACTGTTTTTGTGATAAACTATGTTTATCAATTATCACATAAAACAGGAGCCTCACTGTTTCCTTCTCAGAATCACTGGCTGATTCATCACTTGAGGGGGCGGGTGTCGGAATAGGGGTCTCGGGAAGAATGTTACTGGAATGTCCATTAGTTTCACCACTGGATTCCTCCTTGATTAATTTCTTTTTTTTCTTTTTTCGCTGCAAAGCAAAACAAAGAACACAACACGTGTTAAGATGTATACCTAAGAAGCACTAGTTTGTATTGTCAAGAATTTAAAGCCAAATGTGTGTTGTTTTGCCTCTGCAAAGACACCAAATATGATTTTGTATGTAAAATACCGTGGGTTGAAAATTATCCATGGTATGGTAACTGACCTAAAAAAGGGAATCTAAAGCCCTACCCTCACAATAGCGGAAAAAAATGTTTTAAGTACTTTTTTTGCGTTTTGGCCTTATCGTGCGGACAAGATAAACAAGAGCATTTAGAATGAAGCAGTGCCGTCCATATTCCGGCCCACCTCACGCACAGCTATTTACCTTTTCCAGCCGCACCAGAAGACTTAATCAACAACAACGGGAAACTATCAAACTAGGTTATGCTCTTGCAACCAAACCTGAAATTGTGCTATCGCCACGATGATCAATAATAAACAGACGTGCATTCATTACATATACCAAATTACATTAAATCCATCTCTGTCCGAATTGTATAGATCACACAGTGGAGAAGAAATCCTTGTATGCATGCTTGTGGTATTCTGTGGTGTTATAGAGCTGCAAGATTCTGGATAAAATGAGAATCACGATTTTCTTGCTAATAATTGAGATTACTGGCACATCAACTTTAGACAACAGAGGCCTAGGCGAGACACACATTCGCCTTCTTGACTTGTAGGGATGTAAGCTACCAACCAGCAAACAGCCGAACGTATAAATGGTTTAATTCTACAAGCTTTTACATACACAGTACAGAAAATGCGCTGATAAAGGACATAGCCTACAATAGTTGGTACTAAAACAATATATGAAAATGCATTACTTACATGCCATTTCATATATTCACCACATTTTGTCTGAATTTTAAATAGGATAGGTTTATTTAGAGACTTAATAAATATATATTTTGGTTCATCTACGTGGTTTGTTTACTGTTCTGTTCTCATGGTTACCTCAAAACGAGAAGCATACCTTCTGCGACTCTGGGCAGTGTAGGTTTGCCTTTCACATGAGAGGTGGACAGGATAATGCGGGACATTTCATTTCAAAAGGCAGGATTGGAAACAGAACCCACCAGAAAGACGGGAAAGTCCTACTCTTATTGCCGACCTTGCAATAGCGGTTTATTAAAACCGTTATATGATGTTGCATTACTTCTACCGACATACAACTCCTGTTTCACTCTGTTGGTGATTTGCTCGTGCTCGCTATCACTACTGTGTGTTTATTTTCTGCTCTGCATTACGTGGTGTTTACGGCGTCATTCGTTGACAGAGAATGTAGCGTGTGTTTGATAGATAGATAGATAGATAGATAGATAGATAGATAGATAGATAATTGTTTTACCTCCTTAGCGTCTTCTGTGTCAGGCTCTGTCTTTGGCAGTGCTACAATTTCAATTAGGTTACCATTTGTGTCTGCTGTTTCATCAATGCAGCCATTCTGGTAAACTCCAAGCTTGTCTTTTTTCTTTCTCTTCTTTGCTGGAGGTTCACAGTCTGGTTCAGCTTCTGGTTCATCCACATCTTCCATTTTAATCTCCTTCAATTTCTTTCCCTCCCTTTTTTTGGTTTTCTACAACAGATATGGATATAAAGTTAGTTTCTAAATAAGAAGATTATAGGGATTGATGATTTCACAGAAAGAAGGGGAAAACAAAAAAAAACAACAAAAAAAAAATTATATATATATATATACATATGTACACACATATACATATATACACACACACATACACATATATACACACATATACATACACACACACACACAAATACATACACACACAAATACATATATACACACACACACACACACACATATATACACACACACACATATATACACACACACACACACACACACACACATATATATATATATATACACACACACACACACACATATATATATATATATACACACACACACACACACACACACACATATATATATATATACACACACACACAGACACATATCTATATATATATATACACACACACACACATATATATATATATATACACACGCACATATATATATATATATATATATACACACACACACACATATATATATATACACACACATTTATATATATATACATACACACACACACACACACATATATATATACATATACACA
>JAODOY010000107.1:0-14033 GCA_025399855.1 Forbesichthys papilliferus | reverse complement strand
TTTTAAAAGGTCAAAATGATCGCCTAGGTAGTTCTAGTGTTAAGTCATGCACACACACACACACGCACACACACACACACACACTGTGCAGCTTCACCTCGCGGGAGATGAACAAACACACATCACTAGCAGGAGGGAGGACGATGTCTGGGCCGTCTATCTCTTTAAGGAACGCGGGGGCATTTCATTTTAAATAGTGTGTCTAAAAACACAGGGCTGCCCTTGTTTATTTCCACTTGGAGATGATGACGTTTACTGTCTGCAAAGGTAAGTCAGGGGCCAGGATAGTCTGGTGGTCTGGGTGCTGGTTGGACTCCCTGCTGGAGGTCGAACCTGAATATTAACCTGAATTTGTGACGTTAAAAATAATAGGCAAAATATGCCGACTAATAAAGATTGTGTTTTATATTCCAAGGTTTTTTTTTTTTTCCACTAAATTCACGTAATTCAACAAGCAATTTAGCATGAGGATATTTAGCATGAGGATATTTAGCATGAGGATATTTAGCACTTTATGCTTCCATATTCAAGTGCCGTGGGTTGGCATACTGTGCCTGTAGGTGTTCTGGAGCAAGATGCCCACCGGCTACTATGCTGTATAGGCGTGCTGTTGCACTGATTGTAAGTTGTTGTTGTTGTACAGTAGACAGTAGTAGAGGACAGTAGATAGTAAGTAGACAGAACAACCTCCTGGGCTGCCTTGGCCCAGCCCCACCCGGGAACCCCACCTGCCCTGAAGCAAACCCCAGCCCCACCCGGGAACCCCACCTGTCCTGAAGCAAACCCCAGCCCCACCCGGGAACCCCACCTGTCCTGAAGCAAACCCCAGTCCCAGAGCAGAACCTCTGACCTGGTCTGGGACCTGGGGCCGCGTTGACCTGAACCCCTGACTGCGTGCGTGCGTGCGTGCATGCGTGTATGCGCGTGCCAAGGAATGCAGCTGAACTCTTGACGCTGAACTCCCAGGTTGCTTGCATGGGAGAGCAGAACTTCACCCTGTTTCCATTTCAGTTATTACATTAAAACTTGATGCTCCACTGGCAGGTTTCACGTTACCTTCGTAGAGCACTAGCAGTTTTTTCTTCTTCACAGTCAATAATGCAATATCAGCTACACACACACTTTTAATACAGCAACAGTTCAATGTTTGCTGTGAAACAATATGAATACTTCATCATGTCCACATTTACTCTTTACACTAGCTGATATATTGGCACACGTTTTGTGATTGTTTTCCCCCCCATCCCCGTGTTTACTGTTAACGTCTCACTTAATGACGCCATGGTGCCAAGAGGCTGTTATCTCGTCTGTGGCCAATAAAACGTTGCCTGTCACAGGTCACTGTCGGGGCAGCTGAGGACCCTAACTCACGCTGTGTCCATGACTCACAGGGAGGCTCCACAAAGACCCTGCATGCTCCTCTGGTCGCCCTGGTCCACTGCCAAGGCCGAGACCTGAAACCCCGCGGCTTTATGCGACGCGTCGCTTGCAACGCCGCGGACGTCGGTCGCCCTGGAGACGAAGACTAGCCGTTATGTGAGGTAGGAAGGGGGGGCTCTGTACCTGGGTGTACGATGCAGGTCAGAGGTCAGGGCTGTGGTGATGTGTGCAGCCAATCAGAGAAGAGAGATACTGCAATGACAGCAGCTCTCTGGGGAGGGAGACTCATTCTCCATCACGTGTGTGGTGCTGCCAATGTTAGCCTGACAGCGTTAGCTTGGTGTACAATGTTAGCCTGACAGCGTTAGCTTGGTGTACAATGTTAGCCTGACAGTGTTAGCTTGGTGTACAATGTTAGCCTGCCAGTGTTAGCGTAATGTACAATGTTAGCCTGTCAGCGTTAGCTTAATGTACAATGTTAGCCTGCCAGCATTAGCTTGGTGTACAATGTTAGCCTGACAGTGTTAGCTTGGTGTACAATGTTAGCCTGCCAATGTTAGCTTGGTGTACAATGTTAGCCTGACAGCGTTAGCTTGGTGTACAATGTTAGCCTGCCAATGTTAGCTTGGTGTACAATTTTAGCCTGACAGCGTTAGCTTGGTGTACAATAATAGCCTGCCAGTGTTAGCGTAATGTACAATGTTAGCCTGCCAGCATTAGCTTGGTGTACAATGTTAGCCTGTCAGCGTTAGCTTAATGTACAATGTTAGCCTGCCAGCATTAGCTTAGTGTACAATGTTAGCTTAATGTGCAATGTTAGCATGCCAGTGTTAGCTTAATGTACAATGTTAGCCTGCCAGTGTTAGATTAATGTACAATGTTAACCTGCCAGCATTAACTTGGTGAACAATGTTAGCCTGCCAGTGTTAGCTTAATGTACAATGTTAGCCTGCCAGTGTTAGCTTAATGTACAATGTTAACTTGCCAGTGTTAGCTTGGTGTACAATGTTAGCCTGCCAGCGTTAACTTGGTGTAAATTGTTAGCCTGCCAGTGTTAGCTTGGTGTAAATTGTTAGCCTGCCAGTGTTAGCTTGGTGTACAATGTTATGCTGCCAGTGTTAGCTTAATCTACAATGTTAGCCTGCCAGCGTTAGCTTGGTGTACAATGTTAGCCTGCTACATGAAGTGTTTGCCTGCTATACGGAGTGTTTCCCTGCTATACGGAGTGTTTGCCTGCTATACAGTGTGTTTGCTGCCTATACAGAGTGTTTGCCTGTTATACAGTGTGTTTGCCTGCTATACAGTGTGTTTGCCTGCTATTCAGTTTGTTTGCCAGTGATATCATGCACAGTGTTTGCTTGGTGTACAGTGTTAGTCAACCAATGTTAGCCTGCTACATGGAGTGTTAGCCTGCTACATGGAGTGTTAGCCTGCTACATGAAGTGTTAGCCTGCTCTACAGTGTTAGCCTGCTACATGGAGTGTTTGCCTTCTATACAGTATTAGCCTGCTACATGGAGTGTTTGCCTTCTATACAGTGTTAGCCTGCTATATAGTGTTAGACTGCTACATGGAGTGTTAGCCTGCTACATGAAGTGTTTGCCTGCTGTACAGTGTTAGCCTGCTACATGAAGTGTTTGCCTGCTATACAGTGTTAGCCTGCTACATGGAGTGTTAGCCTGCTATACAGTGTGGTTGCCAGTGATATCCTGCACAGAGTGCAGTGTTGCCAGTGTTAGCTTGCCAGTGTTAGCTAACCAGTGTTAGCTCTCCAGTGATATCCTGCTGCTTAGGCTGAAACTGGCATAGACAGACAGATGCAATGACGGACTGACTGGTATAAAAGTAGCATAATAGGCATAATAGGATTTGTGTAAATACATTTTACTCCACGTTCTTCCTAAAAACAGATGGGAGGCCTACTGTAACATTATTACAGATCATTTTTAACCACAGCTAAGCAAGCAGGTGTGATGTCATAGTTTTCTGAGGCCATATCAATAACAGCCTTTGTATGAAGCACTGCTTAGGAACCTGCTGGAGAGACAAATTGTGTGCCAGAGAATGGAGAACTTTCAAAAGACCCGTCGCTCTCCGAACACAGATGCAGTGGTTTATATGATCCTGAAATTATACCTGGCAATGAAGCCTTTCATCACATTTGCTGAAAATTAATTTAGAGAAAAGTCAGATCTCTTATTAAAACATAGCATGAGGTTTTGCAGATTGCACACATATGCCTGCTGGATTACATACTGTTTTATGTGTTTTTGCACATTGCATGGCACCAGAACAGACAAGGTTTTACAGCCAAAAGTCAAACACATTTGTGGTTGTACATATTCAGGTGATATATTTGTCCTCTGAGTACACTGCCCAACGTGAAAGTGCCAGCTCAATATCTGTGTAAGGATGATGAGCTGTGAGTCAGAAGATTGACATGAACACATTCAGATGTTTTCTTTCTGAACAAGACTATATTAACCCCAATAAAGGTAGAGGCAGGGATTCTAAGTAGGGATGGCACGACCCGATACAGATACCAGCACTTTGTACAGAGTACCGATCCGATTCCAGTGTTAAAATAATATTTAAGTTAAGTTGCAAAGTAAACGACAGCCAATTTCTATTTAAGGACTTAGATGCATGTTTTAGATGCATGATCTTGTGAGGCAGCACCCTATGGCTTTGAAGGGTGTGGTGTTTATGTTTTGATCAAGTTCATCATCGCTGAATCCATCTTTAAGATGTTTGCGTGCAGGTGATGTAGTCATGAGAGATGTAGGTAATTATAGTAAGTATCCTAGGTGCCAAGTGGCTGGAGGTAAAAAGCCTTCACCACCCTGGTCACTAGCTAGCTAGTAGCATATAGCTTAGCTTGCTGACTCTCCGGTTCAATAACGGCTTCTGTTTTGTACTTGTTTGTGCCTTCTAGTGAGCGCCCTGGTGCCAAGGCATTGTTCAAGCAGCTTTAAAACAACAAGGCAGCTCTCCATAGTGGAAGGCGATATTAAACCCATTATGTGGGGAGGTTGTGTTTCGTGTAATGTCTTCTGAGTCACTGTAGTCCTGCCAATGTTTTCCATGATCGCAATGCCAGAGAGTCCAATGTGATTAAAGGGATTCAGATAGAAATTATGAGACAAGCTATGCTCACTGTGTGTGTTTTCATGCTCTGTGCAGTAAAATCTAATTATTATGCTATTTACTGCAGTAGAAAACACATAAATAACACACAACACGAATTAAACAGCAGAATATAACTTTATAATGTAGATTGTAAGGGTAAGGCTCCATCGTGCTAATCGGTCCGTCGTCGCGCTGGGGTGTTGGTAACGAGGCCCCATACGGCAGCCGATCTCTGCAGACGGGCCTGTCATTGACGTAGTAGTCTCAAACCCCGCCCACATCTATGTTATGGCTAGCGAGCCTGATTGGACGAGTGCAGCGGTGCCATCATCACGCTGTTGGTGTGCTTACAGTGCTGCCTTGTACACGCCTGTGTTTGGGCTGAGGAATGTTCTTATTTTCTCTAGGCCAGCCTATAGTGCCAATCACGACCCCCCGCCTCTTCGCTTTTAGTGGAATGTATGATTGGAAAATGCCTAAATGTGTGATGCCTATAGTGTGGTGGGCTTCTTTTGTGGTGCGTTAACATTCTGTATTTTCTGGAGTGGCCTGAGAACTTTGTGTGCTGAATATCTCATAAGAAGCCACTCTTCATAGTAGCCTATATCCAGACTTAACTGTAGGACACCAGCTGGTAGGCTACCTCGAGGTAATAGCTGCGGAAAAAACTATCCTTCGCTGGAACGTTGAGAGCTTACTTCTTTGGGGGGAGGGGGAAGTGGCAGGAAAGCAATATTCTTGAATTATGTGTACTATTAGGTTTTGTTCTTAGATCCCATATCGGTGGCCACCACAGTGCTAATTAAGCAGCGATCTTGGTGCCTCGTTTCATTTTAACTCTGTTATTTCCATTAAATTTGTAACACATGTCCAAGGTATTTTTCTGTTTCCACTGATATTAGAGGAAGGAATACCATGGCTTAGAGGTCTGTGGCTAAATTACTTCTTTATTGGACGCAGTATTTACACGTCCTCATATCAAAGGAAGTGTGTTTTCTTTGCGTAAGTGGATCTGTCTGGGTTTCACCAAGCATGTAAACACAATTGACATTTATGAGACATGAATAAATAAGATGTATAATGCCATTACATTAATTTACTGAGGTTGGGATTAAAAAACAACCTCAAAAACACTCTCTTCAATGCTCGAGCTTTAGTGTAACAAAAGGTCTTGAGTACGATGACAAATATGTTTTTTTATCGGCCATTTCGGGCTCCCGTGTGGACACGGGTCAGAACTAGACCGTCTTGCTCTACGCGTCTCACCCCATAAATCCATCATCTCTGTGGTTTGCTGCAGGTTGGCTCCAATCTAGATGTGCTGAGAGAGAATCGTTAGTCGTCACTCATTTCACAGACCAGATGGTGACAGGTGCCAATAAAATACAGCGTTGCTACAGCAGGTCATCGTTGTTCTTGCTTATCCAGATAGAAATGCAGTTTCTTTTATATGCAGCTCTAAAGGTTAGTGCACTGCCCAATGTCGTTCTTCTGATAAAGAGCTATATCTTTTCTGCCACTAGATGTTATGATAGATCACCAGCATCTCTGACCAAAACAAATGCATGTATGGCCTAACCTGACATGTCAGAGGAATTGTTGTCATCTGGGGAGCCCTACATTGAAACTGTTTGTGAATGGCTGTACTTGAACATGGTCATTTCCGCTGTCAGCACACCTAAATCACTCCCGTATAGCTATAACCACAACGCTGATTAGAAAGTTCAGTTGCTACTCAGACACATTCAAAATGATTCAGAGGCTTTCCAGAATGATTCTCACAGCGAAATGAAACTGGAGCTGGCGAGATCAGGATGGTCTGTCGAGGCTACGTATGGCCAGCCTATGAAAACAAAGGAGAGAGGAGCTCAGATCAGAGTTTGACATCATTCTCAGGCTCTGGTACTGGAAAATTAATTGAACTCAAAGTGCCAAATCTGCAATTCTTCAAATGGCCACTTGAGTTTGGCTCCAAAAGCGAGTCAATGCCCAAAGACCCCCATGTTTAAATTACAGCTATAAACATGTTAACAGCCGTGTTCAAACATAAACATAAACAGTCTGGTACAAAAATGTAAAAATGGGTTTTGGTCTGTATAGCTGGCTTCCCTTGCAAGTGGGGTACATGTCTCTATAACTCATAAGTTGAACATGTATCAAGCCATGCATTATGCAATGATAATGGATAGCTGTAAAGTGATAAGTGGAGTCAGGTCCTGCAAGGATGGCGATGACCAGAGCCTATATATATATATATATATATATATGCGGTCTATGCCCAGGACCCAATTACCCCACTATATCAACTTTTAAATGATCCTATATAGGACCTTATAACTCATTTGTGTTACCTTAACATTGTGATTCATGTTGGTCTGCACACAGAAGACTGAGATCTTTAGAAGGGTTTAGAAGACAAGCCACTGTTTTCCAGCTCGGAAACCGTACCTTTTAATTAGCTAGCAGTGGAATATGCAACAGGTTCATCAATCACAGATGTCAAAAAGCTGAGAAAAGCAGAATCCATCCAAACCAAATACCGCCAAGGAACCCTCCTGAATGTTTCAACCACTTACTGGAATCCAATGTATATGTGCAGGTGTGTGTGCGTGCATGTTATTATACATTCCAGCAATCAACTGTGCTCTACATACAATATGCCATAACTCAGTACACAGCAGCAGAGGCGTAAAATGCATATTATGTTTTTCCTGTCTCTCAAAAACCAAATGACGAATTGTGACATAGCTGCTGACAAGTGTGATATGTGTTTATATTCATGTTTCCATGGTGAGGATGTGCATTCTCGTCACGGTTAGATCAGATATTTCTCTATTGCCAATCTACCACTGCCTTTGTGCAAAGCCTTTTCTCAGGCACCAACTTTCTGACTTTACAACTTGTGTATTCTATATCCTCTCTTACATTACTGTCCCCATGAAAACATGTTCAAAGTAATACCTTTGTACACTAGCAGTCATTCCAGAGGACAGCCACAACTTGCTACCAAATAATATTTAACAATTTGGGAGAAAATTGTCTTATTATAGCATTGTCATCACTAAAGATTATTTGCATCTGTTCATATTTATTCTGACATACCTGCAGAGGCTTCTTTAAGCTGTCAAATTCCTATTTGACTTTCAGCAGATAAGTTACAGTATTTATTTAATAACATGTACATGTTAGATATTATTAGATATTACCTTACACAGAGCTTTGTCTACATATACAGGCATAGGCAAAGAGGTCCGATTAATTTTTGATACAGACGGTTTCTGTCGATTTGTCGTTTGATCCAGTTAAATAAAAAACTGTAAAATCATAGTGACTGTCATCATTTTATTATACCCTACTTTAGAGTCGATCATACCATCTGGTCGTCAACAATGAAATAATCCTAATGCTTGTGATTTTGCCAGCGAGGTTCCTTGTGTGCCAACGTGACATCATTCACTTGGAAATTAATCTCAAGTACCATATTTCGGCTGCCCCAACCTGCAGTAAAGTAAAGTCACTGGACTACATCCACATTCCATCTGGTATGATTTCATGTCTCCTCTTTAAAGTGGAGAAAAATACATTTTTTGTTTGTGATACTGTTTACTGAGTGTTTGAACAGCATGGAAACAATATAAACTTGGAAGGGATATCTTTGTTATGTGACAATTAGGTGTGTAATTAAACCACTCAGCGAGTCACGTGGACTTGGCTCTAGTGAAGACATTTCACAATAAAGTGTTAGAGGCCGTGTCGATTTCCTTTTATAGTGTTGATGATACGGTGTATCTCACTCTTCACTCCCTGTTAAGCAAATAACATTAAAACTAAATATTTTTAAGCATACAGCACTTAATTTAATGGTACTGTAAAGGATTGTTAAATCACTTGTATTCAGCTGGCCGTGTGTTTTATTGGGCTGTCTCGCTGCTTCAACACTTTAAACACTCTCTTGAGCTTTTACTGCAGGACGCTGGGCAGAAAATACAGTTGAATGTACGCAGAACAATTAACACAGTAGCTTTATAGATTCATCTCTCACTCAGCATCAGTTCAGGCAAGCATGATCAGCAATCCCAATTAAATATGTGCGTAAACATATTGTTTTTCCAGCACTTGGAATCAAATATGGTGCATGCTTGTTGTAATGCATGGAAAAGGATCAAATTTGTCTTTTGTAGACCCTTGTGGTATTTTCATATCATGTGTACATACTGTACAGTTCTATAATGTAATATCAGAGCAGAGTTTGTGTTGTTGGATGGTTTTCATCTGTACCAGTGATCTTGATAACTTAATAATAATAATATACAATAATAATAATAATACATTTTATTTTGGACGCCTTTCTCAACACTCAAGGACATCTTACATTGAAAATACATAGATATAAAACCATTGTCTAAAATATAAATACTATAGTAATAAACATTTGGTCTGAGAAATATATATATAAATAAAATATAACAGTCAGGTGAGCATGGAACAAAGGGTCAAACGTCAACCTTGAAGAGGTGGGTTTTGAGGAGCTTATCAAACGAGGTGGTCGTGGTGGCATGTCGAATGTGAGGGGAAGGGCGTTCCAGAGTCTGGGGGCAGAGCAGCTGAAGGCCCGAGCCCCCATGGTGGAGAGGGGGAATGTAGGGGTGACCAGAAGCCCTGTAGAGGAGAAGCGGAGTGGTCGGGAGGGAGTATATGGCAGGAGAAGGTCAGAGAGGAGGGAGGGAGCCAGAAGGGCCTTGGGTGTGAGGAGGAGAATCTTGGAAGTTAATGCGGAATTTTACAGGAAGCCAATGTAGCTGAATCCGAATTGGAGTAATGTGATCCATTGACTTTGTGTTCGTTAAGTAATGCTTGTAATATTATAATAATAATAATGTGTTTTATATATGAAATGCTTTTCAGACAACTTTATCATAAAAAGCAACACACATAACACACAACATTAATCACACAATTAAAACAGTTCTTTAGAGGTGAGTTTTGATTAGATACTTGATGCACACTTTTATGTGGAATTGAACCCTTAACCTTCACTGTGCAGGAGGAATTATCAAGTTGGTTCAACTTCATCTCTTAACAGTTTTATACAGCAGCCAGGAAAAGCTATGATTAATGGTGCAACACCTCGGAAAGACATTTCCCAAGTAAAACATAAGACACACAGGATTCCAAGCTAATAGATGGCTTTTGGACCAGGCTATAACCTTTCTTCTGGAACAAGCCATGTATAACATTAGCGCTGTTTTTCTAGCAATTAAACTGTACAAAATCAAAGACAATCAACTTAATGTATTATCAGATTTGTCATCAGAATGCTTGAATCAAAATGTTTTCACTTGTACCGGTAATACGGGTCTTATTCAACTAGATGGAAAAGCCAATGCAACTGCTTTTTCACGTTCTTTGATTGGATATATTGTATATCCATATATAATTTGTCAGTAGCCAATAATATCGTGTCTGTACCTAGAATCTTGACATTCCCACCTTCCAGTTGGCTTTAAAATGTGTTAGCTCACGTCTTTTCCTCTGGAGTGTTATGTGCTTCTCCTCTGACGTCTGATAAATGTTCATGAGAAAGCTTGAATGGGCAGTAGGCTGATTATTAAAGAGCCTTTTCAGTCAACCGTAAATGGAAGAAATTGATAATTAGGACAGACTAAACATATTTGCAATGTTATTCAAACAGTCTTTGCAATAATCCAATAAATTAGAGGGTGAAATACACCTCTAAATATACTGTAATCCCTGCCACTAGTGTATGTATGTATGCGTAAACACATGATTTATATATCTTGGCATGGATTATTCTCCCAGACGTGGACCACAGTGATAATTCCTCTGGTTTAACGGAGTGTAGATTAAGACCCTTTGCTAACGAGAAAATACATCGTTAAGGAAAACGACGACTCAAGAAGCAATGTCAGCATGAGACGGACCGAGGTAAACAGCAGCGTTTGCCAAACCTCCATAGTTGTGTGTGGGTGGGTGTCGTCTTGGAAACCACCTACCAAGTGCTGTTCCTGTTTACCAACAGATTTAATTATTCGCAGTTTAATTTCAGTTTATTGATCAAGAGAGATTTTACACACTGGAATGAAAACCAGGCTGGTGCTTGTTGCTAACATTGTTGATGCTGTTGATAACAACAGTGCATCCTGGGAAAATACGGGCAGTATAACTACTCTGATATGGAACACATCTGTAGCCTTTATAATAACCAGGGTCAGAATGATTGCCCTGTGTATTGTTTAACAGTGCCAACATTACTATTCATCCAACTTCTTAATAACCTACACTTATCCTATATGCACTCATTTGGAGAAAAACGAATACTTTTTTTAAAGCATGTCTGATATATTTTATAGTATGTTGGTGGCCTGTGAATTTGACTCTAATTAGATATAATATAAACTGTATTTAATAGGTAATTATAACCTTGGCTGTTTTTATTCAATGCCATGAGGAAATAACAGTTAATGCCATAATTCACATAATTATCATTGTAAACATTTCACCCATGTGTTACTTATGTTTACTTCAGTAAAATAATTCCACTTATCAGACACACAGCTATCACCCTCAACCCCTTCATATTCTCATGTTTGTGTGATTGAAAATAATAATCAAGTGCCAGATAGGTGTTAATATTATTATTTACATGTAATAGAGGCAGTTTAAACACTTATTTAGCTATTTATTTATTTATGGTTACAGTCATATTCATACATTCACATTGTACGTAGGGACCTTGTGTCATCACGTCTCTGTTCACTTGGGAGTTCAGACCGGGATGTGGTCAGGAATTTTAAATGCGAGTGGTCAAGTCAATTGTATTTATATAGCCCTTAATCACATTGCCGTCTCAAAGGGCTGTACAGCCTACGTTTTCACATTGAAACAAACTACACCCCCTCAACCTGCTCCTCAAGAACCAAACCAAAGCCTGGTTCCACGTTAACAGGCTCGTGTACATTGTTCTGGGGTTAATACATGTGACCTGCTGGTTTAAACATGTTTTCAGTGGGTTTTGACCTAGCAGATCCTCAGCAGGTCTTTTGCTTCTTCCGTTGCGCCAGACATCTAAGGCGAGGGAAAAGATTGAAGTGCTTTGGCTTCTGAATGTTACCAGACAAGGACTCATCTTCCCCTTCCCTCTTCAGGCCCCCAGAGAGCCTCTGCTCTCATGTCCAAATGTGAATACCATTCTTATTTTCTTCCTCCATGTCTGTCAAGCTGATCTAGCTTGCTATTGCAGGCAAAGGCATAATTACAGTATGGTGTCAGATTCTAATGTCAGTCAAAATGGTATGTTGGATTCTTAAAGTAAAACAGTGAATATTGCTTTAATCACAAATCGCCAACTGATTAAATAAAGTGTCAGCAGAGCTTCGATGGGCTTGCCCTTTTCCGTATTTAACTATTTGCACATAGATATAAATGTACTCTTTTTATAATTTATTTTAACTTTAACATTGACTTGTAATCATTTTTAAACAGTCTTCCAGTCACACACTGTGAAACAAAGCAGCCCTGTTACTAAAGTGCCACATTGCAAAGTGTGGCACTTTATTTCTCTACACTACTATATGTTCAAGTGAAAGATCCGCTACCTCGTTTGAACCACACAGGTGTGGTCGACGTCTGTCAGGACTCGGTGCTCGGTAGCGCGACTTGGATGCCTACCAAGCAAGTTAAACTGTAACCAATTTTACAGTCCTGAATTATATGGTCGACCTGGAAAAATAAGGAAAAGCTGAGGGTAAAGGGGAGATTTGCCAGGCGAATCCCCTCTATGTAGTCTGTAGACTGTCCCCAGCCACTTGGTGAAGACATAACTCATTACTGCTGAGGAAAAACAGCAGAAAGGGAGTTTTGTGTGGAGAGGGGAGGTGTGCGAGGTGGACAACAAACCACTAAGTGGGGATTGACGTTAGGTCACAGAGGTTTGGTCACTCTAGGTTCTTCACTTATGTTATTATTTGATCCTCGCTCCCACACAAGAAACACAATGTCTGCTTTATGTTGCTAGCATAGAGGACATTCCTGTCATTTACAGACAATTGACATTGGCGTTTACAGGAACTTGAAGACATCTCGATTAGAGACCACCATCCTTCATAATATTGTGTCAGGTTGCGTTTCATAAAAACACAAGTACAGTATGTCTCTTACTTTAACCTTTGTCCTTGGAACTGTGACCAGATGTATGACCTAAATCAACATGTTGGGGGCGAGACATTTGGCTGGAGCCATTGACACGTTTGATCTGGATAAATCCTTAGGTTCACATCAACCAATTGGACTTAAGGAAAAGTATTTTAGCAACAGATGTTTGCCTGTCAGGTGGTTACAGTGGTTACAAAACCCTGAGTGAACGCTCATCTCTGAGTATATTCTCACAACTCTACAGTTGCCATCGCCCACACTCCACCCTCAACCCCAATGTAACGTAATTCTCGCTGACTGAGGTACCTTCGCCTTCAGCTGAGACCAGTCAGAATAACAAGCCGTTGAACTGAAGCGGCGATGCAGAAAACATGATGTAAAGTTGAAGCCAGCACCGCTGGAGGTCTCGGCCCATCTGCTGCAGTGTCGGGATTCATTCCTCGCCTATAAATCTGGGCCTGCGATCTTGACCCGTCTGCTGTGCGTTCACCTGGCTTGTGTTCGGCACAGAGACAAGATGGCCGCACGTCCACGCAGGGGAAATGATGACTGATGACGCTCTTAGTGAGAAGCTCTGTATCTCCTACTGTAAGTGTCTATTAAAGGTGGAGCCAGCTATCCTGGAGAGAGAGACATTTATTGTCGTAGGGCGCTCCCTCAGAAGATCTGGCCACAATAGTGTCTGCACCGCTTTGTTAGTGTTTACAGAGCCAGGGCTGTGTAGAAACACCACCTTATTTTTCCAGCACGTTGTGTGTATTACCTTACAGCTAATACAGTCTCAGGCACACTCAGGGCACCGCTGGCCTGCTTGCCGGGCCGGTCTGATTGAGACAGCACATCGCCACACTTCAGGCTGCGTGGGTTGTGTCTCCACACGTCAGAGAGAAAGGTGTCCAAACTGCACACAGCGGCTCTGACGGCCATATTGGATCTGACAGGGCACTTCCGAGGCCCAGATGTATCGGCCGTGGCCCAAGCAGACGGAACTGGGGCTGCCAGATGACTTGGAAACGCAGCCAGGACCCCGTGTTACCTTGGAAACGCAGCCAGGACCCCGTGTTACCTTGGAAACGCAGCCAGGACCCCGCGTTACCTCTTTGTAATCTCTCATTGACACACACACGTGTTGGACCAGGACCGGCAGTCTTAACAGTGTTCATGGGCCGTGTGGGTCAAGCTGAGGGGGGTTCCCTGACCTACAACCCCCAACCCCTATGAGCCCTGGCCCGGTTAACACCATATCATCTATGAGCTCCAAGTTCACCTCCTCTCCCTCTCTCTCTCTCTCTCTCTCTCTCTCTCTCTCTCTCTCTCTCTCTCTCTCTCTCTCTCTCTCTCTCTCGCTCTCTC
>JAODOY010000106.1:0-14034 GCA_025399855.1 Forbesichthys papilliferus | reverse complement strand
CCACACACACACACACACACACACACACATGCACCCATCAAGTGTGGCATGGGACAGCGAGACACTTTTTTGGACAAGTGGTCTACATACTGCATGTTGTGGTCCCTGCTGTGCGGAGACGATTTGCATCTTCCAGTTCACCGGAGACCCCCCTTTCCTACACTGGGATGGCTTCTCTCCAGCCCAGCGCTCGTGTGCTGTATCGCCTTTGGAGGTTGCACGATGCACACTGACTTTCACCACAAGACAAATTGCTTTCTGGAAGCTTATTTTAGTATTCCACCAAACCCTGAAAAGTGCATTTGCAAAGAATATAAGCGAGATAAGCGTTAGTGGGGATGGGGGTAGAGAAGAACTCACTTGAGCAGTCTTCTCTGTGATTAAAGGTTAACCACGGTGGCAGCTGGCGCTGTTTGCCGCCGTGCGGTGGTGTGATTGTGACGGGCGTTGCCACGTCAAGGTGGGCATCATAGAGGGAACGCTCCCGTTTTTCTTCAGTCAGCCATTATTTTGTTTTTTTTATGTTTGAATAAGGTGCCGTTGCTTTAAGGGCAAAATAAATGAATGAATACATGAATTAATATAACTTGCTTGACATTGCCTCAACACCATTAAAGGGGTCTATGAACACACTGTTGGGAATAGGCAGAGAGGGGTTAGCTATTGGCCTAGGAGGGCACCATTTATGCTTGAGCTGCCTCTGTCTTGCATCCACTCCAAAAAAGGCCTCACAGCAAGAAGGTCCCGGATTCGAACCCTGGTCGACCCGACCTTTCTGTGTAGAGTTGCATGTTCTCCCCGTGTCTGCGTGGGTTTCCTCCGAGTGCTCCGGTTTCCCCCACTATCTAAAACATGTTAGGTCACCCTCCAGTCAGTGCCATGTGACCAGAGACACTGGCCTCTACTAGGAGTTCCCGGGCGCTGCACAGCGGCTGCCTGCTCCCCCTTGAGGGATGGGTTAAATGCAGAGAGCACATTTCACTACATGTATGTGTGTGTCACAATAAAGGCACCTTTACTCCTATACAATACAGTGCAGGTTCTAGCACAGGACCTAGATAATCCATCTGTCACTTCTTTATGCTCTTTCTGTGCTCTTCTCAGCCTAAACGAAGTGCATGTTTCGGGTGGAAATTACAGAACCCCGCGCCAAGAACACGTGAAGAACATGTAGACCTCAACAGAATCAAACCCAGGACCCTGCAGTGTTGCCAGGCAACAGCGCTAACCACAAGCCCCCCACCGGTTTCCTGAAAGGTATCCGCCGAGGATGGTGCGCAAAGACGCGAGTGCCCCAGGCGTTAATCGTACATCGTCACTTGGTGAATGGACCGGATTTACTGTAGCGTTTTTTAAGCTCTGTACAGTACACAGCCTCACATGCCCCCATTCAGCGATGATGGCGTCAGCCAAGCAAGGAGCCCTCCAACCACCAGGAGGCAGCAGGGTTTGAGCCAGCGACTTATTGATCACGGGTGGCCCTGCTCTACCCATTGTGTAACTATTTATTATGTAAATGTACAGTACAGTACATGCAGTAGGCCAACGTAATATTAATATGCATTTTTATTGTAAACTGGTGCCAATATTCCCTTGCAAAACATAATGTCAAAGGTTACATTTGTATTAATTCCAGATACATTTTAGATCTCTTGCGGCACCTTTAAATTGGCATTGCCTTGTTCACATTCCTTGCTGGAGGCCTGTGTTGTCTGCGTATTCATTCAAATGGCAGGTCCCTTGATTCTCCACTTGCCAGAGGTGTTCGTGTTGCTGTCTCAACTACACCTCTAACAAAGCAGTAGATGCTAACCATTGTTACTGTTGGAACTTGACTACAGACAATCCTGACCTGGGGCTTTTCTCCTCTTCCAGTGATAGGTGATTCGTGTAGCACTTTTATACAGAATTGCCTTTACACCCCCCACCCCTCCCCCAAACATCTCCCTCACCTGTCATGGATTCACATTCACTATAGAGGAGGACGTTTCTGGCAACATACTGCTGAATAAACTGCCTGTCAATAAACTGTCTTCTGGACCGCCTGTGTCAGCGCATCGAGCTGATGTATTACCATGGCCGTGGCCAGGTAACTGGCTCAGCTAAGATAAGATAACCACTCTTTTACCTATAGCTCTGTTTTATGTGATAGTGTAACACATTGGTTTCTGCAATATACTGGGCCACCACCGGGTACTATGAACTGTAACTATAACACACAAGTGTGCACTCACTCAAGCAAATCCCCATAAAAAATGTAATATTAAATTGTATAAATGTATATAATAATTATTAAATTAATTAATTAATTATTAATACCACTATCTATATATAAGACACCACTCATGGGTATTCTCTAATGAGGTCAGCGATCACTACCGTTTTGCTGTTACATAAAAAATGATTTCTTAAGCAAGGAAATATAAGTTCTGCACATTCTGCTGCACAATATTGAGTCAATCTGATCCCTGCCATTGATTCTATCCTATCATATCCTGAAATATTTAAAATCAATAGAAATAAAACAAAATCATTTGCGATGACTGTGGTTTGGGAAATGCAGAATGAGGCAACCCCTGGTTCTCGGTTCATCTCTGTGCCAACTTTGTCAGACATACCTCAGTCTAAATAATGGTAGAATCAGCTATTGCAAGCTAATTGTGGAGCATGTTTTGGTCTGAGATGCTGCATTGCTTCATCGCTTCAGTATGACACCTAGTGGCAGAAAGTCACATAGCCACACTTTAAAAGCACCCAGGGACCATCATATTGCCATCTGTGGCCTAGGGTCCTTGAGACTCCATGCCATGCTCCCTTTTTCTGTGGCCTAGGGTCCTTGAGACTCCATGCCGTGCTCCCTTTTTCTGTGGCCTAGGGTCCTTGAGACTCCATGCCGTGCTCCGTTTTCCTTGGTAATGTCCCTGAGCAACTGCCTCTCATGAACAAATGCCCCTCCAGCTCCTAATCTAACACTTTATAGCCTTATTCACAATTGACCGAGACCCCACCTGCCTGACTCGCTTGTCCTCCAATAACCGTTTTTTTACCTGACAGAAACTCAGTTTTCCTGTTATATTTATAATTATACAAAGACGGAAGATTGTAATGCATTTCATTGGAGCAAATATTGAACGCAAGTGGTCGTGTCACCAACGGCATTTTGCTGTGGAGGCTGATGTAAGCAACATATAGACAGCTAGATATACCCTGCATGGCCTGAAACAAAGTCAATTTATCTCAAAACAGTTTGCTGCAGAAATACCATTGCCTCAGAATGATCGTAGGTACTTGGGAATTAATGTTATATACTCATAAATCCCATTAACGACCCCAGAGAGAATTCAGAGTGTGGCTCAAAGCTGGGGGGTGAAGTTACACTGTACCAACAACACATTACCACCAACATTGTTTATCATGGGTCTACCATTGCCCTATGTCAACCCAACCATCCTCACTGTTGAGCCAGTCACTTACAGATAATGATGCAATGTAAAGGTCTGCTAGACCTTTGTCCTAAAACGACCGCAGGTCTGTAAAACGCTTAGGTGTGGTAACCACACCTAAGCCCCGCCCCTAAACCACCACACCTAAACCCCGCCAATGGCTATGTGCGTCTATGGGGTGTGCAGGAATTCTACCTTCAGGAACAGAAGAGCCTTTTGATTTGATTTGAGAGTGGATGTTTCATCCAATCATCTCCCCTTTTCTAGCTTCAATGGAGGACTCCCCAGGTGTCTAACAATTCATCTGGCATGTCAGGTGGTAGTAACATGTGACATCGTTAATGTTCATATATAATATACAATATACATTAAAACACTAAGTCCTTCAGCTGAGAACATTTTTTTTTTTTTTAAACAAACTAAAGATTTACCTTTTTTAACCAGGCTTTTAGTTGAACTGGATTTATTTTATTATGATTATTAGGTAATTTATTAAATTATTTATGTACTTACATTTTATTCTGTTTACATTATATATTACTGTTGGCTTATTTTATTTTTTTGTATTTACTTTTAGTGTTTTATAGTTTCTATTACTATTTATTTATTTTATTTTTATTAATTATATATATTTTATTTTTATTTATTATATATTTTTTTCCAGATATATTCTTTGTGCGTGTGTTACAGTGTTGTTTTTATTGCTTTTATAGTGTGAAGCACTTTGTGTTACATGGTTTTTTATGAAAAGTGCTATAGAAATAAAGATTGATTTATTTATTGATAGGAAAGACTCGCTATGGCAGCCATCTTTGAAATGCCCCAGGCACATATTTAGGAAGACAGTATAGGCAGGTGGCTTACATCAATGCTCATGATTGGTTAAAGATGTTAATGCTTGGCAGACGATTGGCTCTTTTGGATTATGCTATGTGTAATTTCAATATTTTCCTCCCAACTGCCATATTTGAGTTTCAGAATTCTCCCATAGAGCTCTATTCAAAACTCTCTAAGTGGAATGTCTCCTCTATAAGTGTTTCTGGCTGAGCTTATTGATTTGTCCAAGATGTTAAAATATGCTGACCATTAACTGCCGTTAAACAGATTGAACAACACAGATTATCACCAGGTGTTGATTAAATGTTTTAGGAGATATCTTTCTGACAGAATTTTAAACACACACTTATGTTGAAATAATAGGTTGTGTCCTAACTGGGATAATCAAGGTTCAATTTAAACTCATGTTAATCTCTATTTTTATAAATGATCTAGGTAAGGGCTTGCAGCCAGCCATTTTGCACAATTTGCACCTGACACAATGACATCTTCTCTGGTTCCGAATTTCTCCAAACTGCCTTTAACACTCTTGTGAAATAAAACAAATATAGTTTAGAAATCACTCAAGCAAACAAACAGATTGTAATAATGCAAGAATGTCACAGACACCCTGGTATTGATGTTTGTGACGCTGCACAGTTAAATCAATAAGGATTATTAAACCTAAAACCCTATAAAGATTACCCTCTCCACAGCCAAACTGTAGGGGGCACTCCGCTAAGTGTTTACATCTGAGAGGTGGTGAGAGAAGATATGTGTATTGCTTTGGTGGTAAATTACGTGCCACCATTAGACCTTTATGTAACGCAGAAGTGTTCGCTTTCAGACTCCAGCACCAGCAGTGGAATACTGTCGGCTACAGGCCAGTTCGATCGACTGACTGAAACTAACATTTCACCAACATTTCTCCTCCTCGTGTAACGACGAGACAGCAGCCCGTTCCGTGTGCACGCTGAAAAAGAGTCCACAGCCCTGGCTCCCTGAATGGGAACACACAGACAGAGGTGCAGAATGCACCACACAACACTTTGGCCATGTGTGTGGAGCAACCAATGGTATTGAGCAGAGAGGTCTTTTGTTTTGATGAGTTAAAATATCAGCAGTCTTTCTCCTTTATCAATGACTACATTTTTAAATGTGGCTTCAACGTACCTTTGCAGAATTGGCAACGGTACGTTTTTATTAATGGGCTCTCACTGAGCCACTCAAAGAATATTATATGAATATTATAAAATATCAAATAACAGAAGCTGGTAAAAGGCAGAGAAGAAAGGGAATTTCAATGTGGTGCCGTGTGTTTGCAAATCACAGAAAACAGCAAAAGGTGTTTTTAGAGGTATTTGGTATTTGCTATGCAAATTGTTGTCTTTACCACAAGTTTTTGTTGTTGTTGCGGTTGTAGGGCTACAGAAATTGGCATTAAATACGAGCAATATGTTGTTTGTGAACAAATTATATACAATAATACACAGTAAGATCATTTTTAGCTAATAATATGAAAATAATGCATGCAGTATTGCATGCATATGAGCAGATGCTGTGTAAATATTGGATATACAGCATACCGTCGTGGAAAGAATTGTATTACTTACTTTTATATTATACTTGCATGTAATATATGTATTTTTAGATCTGTATATCGTTTTTATATTCATGTTTTATGTCTTACATTTACAGTGGGCTATATTCATATTACATTTGAAAGAATGTACAGCGGTCTCTTAATGTTTTCCACAGCTGCATATGGGTTTTACGTAGTCGGCCTGAACATACTAACCCATAATCAAAGCCACGTTTGCTTGTCCCTTCACAGTGCTGTGATAGTCCGTGAGGGAAAGTAAGACAGCCTTGGGGGGGGGGTCACATGCTGATGCAGCCCTCATCACTGTGTTTGAGAGACCAATTATGGAGAGCCTGCAAACCCCCCGAGGGCACAATTACCAGGAGAAAGGTCTGATTTAACGTCATTTATCCCGTATGCACATTCCAGGATGTCTAAGCAGATTCTGCTCCGGTTTGGCGTCCCGTGGATGTAGCGGCATGTGAAGCAGAGACTGAAAGACCATTAAGGATAAGATAATGGAGTTGCATTGCGTGTACACTTAGGCAGGGGACCGTGCGACAAACAAAGACTAATGCACAAGCAGGTGTGCGTTGAGCTTAATTGGCAGCTCATATCGTGTACCATTCATTAGCTTGTGGTTTTGCATTTCTATGTGAACAATGGCAAAGTGATTAGCATGGATTCTTCTCCTGTCTACACGGAACGTAGCTGTTCTCTGTTTGCGTGGGCTGGACACTGAATAGGAAGGACAGATGATAAATGGTGATGTTTATGGTTCGGGCAAAGCAGGAATCACACAAAGCCAGATCCCCAAAATGAGTGCAGTATACAGTGCACCGTGTAGTATGAGTAGTGTATGCATTAGTGTACCCTGATGAGTTCAAGCATTCAGACCACCTGCCCAAAATACTATTGGTCTCTGAGTGCCGCCAAGACATCTCCGACCGGCCAAGGCGTGTAGACCCCTGATGGTGCCCTGGTACCTGGAAACAAGATGCTAGTAGCACGTGACGTGCACGCATACACGTGACGTGCACACATGAAGGCAGCGATTGTATTTTGTAATTATTATTAAGCTAATATCTCCTCACTACTTTACACCACTCTAATGTGGCTCGGAAAAGGGAGGTTTGGGGTCCCCTGTTGGAGCTGCTGCCCCCACGCCCCGACTCAGGATAAGCGGGAGAAGATGGATGGATGGATGGATGGATAATAACTCCTCCTTATCTGCTCGTTCTGTATAATCTAATGTTTCTACACAGTCCAGCCTTTGTGTAGCCGTTCCCATAAGTCATAATTTCTTCCCCACGTTCCACAATGGCCCTTTGGTCAGTTTGGGCCAGACAGGACAGCCTTCGCTTGCTTTCGCGGATCGATGAGCCTTGGGCGCCCGACACCCTGTCGCCGGGCCGTGGTTTATCCCTCCTCGGACCATTGTGGGTAGGTAGTCTACTCACCCGCACCGCTAACCGGCAGTCCCCGTGGCAGAGCCTTGTCCTTTGGGAGACGCACCCCTTCAACCCAGTCGTATTGGCCCTGGTCAAAGTTTGATCAGGTCTTCATACATGCCCATTTTCCCCTGCACCCTAGAGTCGACTGTAGGAGAACCAACCGTGTCTAATATATCCCAGAACTAGACATGCAGCACTGTTACGAGATAATAAAACACTATTCGCTTCAATCTGCGAATGGTCCCAATGTTTTGGCTCATCGGCGTGGTCTCCATAGGAACATAATCAATAAAGGTAAATTCGGAGCGAGATTGGGCACAATCCAGACTCCATTAGTCTTGAAACGGAGACCCTCAGAGCAGAGGCCATGCCTCAGATCTATACTTCAAACAACTAGTCTCATTAACATTCCTTGCTGGGCATTAATTGGAGAGAGAGGGAGTCAGAGAGAGAGTTAGAGAGAGGGGGACAGAGGGGGTTAGAGTTAGAGAGAGAGTTAGAGAGTAATAGAGAACATTAGGGAAAGGGTTAGCACCCTTCCAGGGCCTTTGGCCTGGTCGGTGACCTAGCGGGTCTGGTCGTCACGGCTACAGCTCACGGCAGCCATCGGGGAGACCGGCATGCTTTCATGTGCAAAACCGGTTTCCTGGTTTTTTGAGATCATTATCGGGGATCATTACGCTGCCCTTCCCACGGGCACACGAGCACACATCTGACGTGTGGGTAATGTCCCTTGCACGGGCAAGAAGCATCGAGTGGGGAAACGTGAGATCCACAGTCGACCTCAGCCAACAGGGAATGCATGGATAGGGTTGGAGGAGAGATATTCATCTTTTGAAAGTGAAACCAAATCATACGTCAAGATTCAATCTGGTTCAAAATGACTCTGCTCTGTTTTTCCTCCCCATCTCCCCCTTGTCTGTCGTTAAGCCTGGGAAGCGTGCCCTAGTATCACCACCACACAACGCAGTCTGACCAAGGAGGAGATGCTGTTTATTCTCGTCAGCGTTGGGTGATAATAACACCAGACCAGCGTTGCGGTTATTGCGAGCTGCAGCAGCAGCGGTCGGAGGCAGTTAGCTGCCCTACAGAGGCAGCCATAAGACACCGCAGCCCAGCTCTCGCCCTCCGTATTTGTTATGTTGCCGGTGTGAGCAAATGTTTCGGGCCGGGAGTGGCGATGTGGGGCATTGCCAGGCCCTGTAAAAGCCGTTTGCGAGCGCTGTAAAGTGCACTGCAAGAGCGTAAAAAACAAAGGTTCTCCCATATCTATTAATAAGATGCGAGACTGCCTGGATGTGAAAACATCTCTGGTGTGCACAGGCAATCACACACAAGCTAGGCACTGATGGTGCGTGTGCACACGCACGCACACACACACACACACACACACACTAGCCACCGAATGTGCACACACACGTGAGCCACAGAATATGCACACTCACACACACCTAAGCACACACACAGGCACGCAGTGGCCCACTCGATGTGTTCACCACCCGCGTGACGCTCCACACAACAGACTGGGCGACTGGCGACCTTGAGCGAGTCGTCGTGGGGTCGCGTGGAGCTGTGAGAGAGGCAGTAGCGCTGAAGAGCTGAGGTGTGGAGCGAGGAAGATAAGGGACATACAGAAAACACTCGACGGGGAGGAGAGGAGCAACGAGAGTGCTTTGCAACGCCCGGGTGGCTGAGTGTGAAATCGTGTCTACTGGGCTCAGTTACGGAGAACCATAGACTCAATTTCTTCTTCTGCTGCCTCAGAAGAGGGTAAACAAGCGAGGCCAAGACCCAGTAGGGAGCTATTTGTTTTCTGCCGGTGGAAGGATACGCTCCTTTCAGCGGCGCAAGCGTTTCAGGTGCGCTCATTATCAACGAAGACAAATAGGCCTTTATACCACTGCACCTCATTTGTTTAAGACAAAGTCATGTAATTAAAATCTAATCAGAGACAGGGCCAGAGTGCCAGAGAATACATGAATATTTAAACCTGTTTTGCTTCTGAATCTTAATGAAATGGTAATTCATGAAAGCTTCAGGCTTAATTTTGGCCATGGAGCAAATTAACTGGATTTCAAGAGATTCCCCCAAGTCATTTCCCTTCTCCCTTCCTTCCCAAATGTGCGCCACGTAGAAATCACAATACAAATTCTATTCAAAGCCTTCTTCAAAAGCTTATCCAAGAGATGCAGGCCATTTATTTTATTTCATTTTCACAATGCTGCACTGTTATAAAAAAAAATGCTATTCCAGATACAGTGCGGAATTTAAAGCTAGGCGCTTCACATCATCTCTGAGGCTGTGCTGAATTTATACTCCTGGGCAAGAGTCTTATGTCTACATTGCCTTAGTGTCCTCCTCTAAAAATGGAGGTGTAAGAAGTCCTGTTATGTAATCACCCACCCTTTACTTGGTGTGCCACTGGTGGGAGATGATATCATCAGACTGCCATTGTTTTTACCATCCACATAGAAGGCATTGTATAAGGACCCAGGTGTTCAAAGGTAAAGAAATGTAATTGGGCCAAATAATGCCTCTTTTAATTAAAACCCCTTCAAAAGCAGGGTTACGTGATTAGAAATGGAGGCAAAATAAATATAATTGACAAAGAGATTGGAAGGATAAAGCTGTCCCATCACAGATTTGTGGAAACACTTCCATATCTGAATGACTTTAGATGACCCTGCCTGGTGGTTTTAAATGTGTTTTAACTTTTTAAGTAGTTTTTTTCAATTATTTTTAAGTTAACATTGTTTCATGGTATTATTCATTTTGTACAAATGAGACTGTGCATTTCTGCCAACATTATTTGGGTGATATACGAAACGTTTTCTTACTGCCAAACGATTCTCCAAATGTTGCACATCTATATTAAGGCTTTTGTGGACTAGCAATTCATGGTTGTTTTCTTTCTACTTTTGATTATCTGAGTGAGGTGAATAACTAATGCTTAGAGTTAGAATACTTACATTGAACTCAGTATTGACACAGCATAAGATGTATTTAACTTGCAGCTCATAAAATATATATTTTTTGTCTTATTTTTGGTGTTAATGTGTTTTTTATTTATTTAATGTAAATTGGGATCTTTTTTGCGAAAATGTTGCAGTGACAACTAAGGTTAAGGACAATAATGACTACAACACCTACATTGATGTGTTGACTGGCAAGAAAATTATGCTTATCTGATGCTTGTCTGTGTGTTATTGTATAACTGTATTATTATATAAGAAAGATTTGTAATTGGGCTATTACAGTTTTTTTTACCACTTTACCCCAAAATTCACAACCTCTGTGTCATTTTTCACAACTCTAGATACAAAACATAAAATGGTAGTCACTTGTAACACAGGCTGTCTTATGTTCAAACCATAATATTGTACTATCATATCTTTAAAGAAACTGTGCATTTGCAATTGTTCAAATTACAAATTTAGTGTGAAATACCATAGGAGCATTAGTTTAGATCATCACAGGATCATTGTGTAGCTGTTTGTACAATCATTAAATATTGTAGTGCAAAATTGTGATAACGGTTTCATTATAGTGTGTGTGCATGTGTGTGTGTGTGTGCGTAATTGTGTGTAAACCATTCACTGCTAAACTTCCTGCCAGCTTGATCTCAGAAAAGTGTCCATGTTGGAAGTATTGTGAATGTAAAGTCTCCGTCTGTCACAGTGGAGGAAACTTGTCATGTGAAATATGGCGTGGCTGCCAACTAACTGTCACCGAGAGACCTCCCGTGTCCCACGCCTCTGTGCTGGCAGCTGCTGATCTCATTCACATTTAAAAAACCCCGCGCCTCCGACGCCGCTCGGCACCTCCAGCGCCCCTTCCAGCGGCGATGCACGCTGCTTCGTTATCCAGTCCTCCGCCCTCTGCAGCCCTCTGCAGCACGCTACCTGTCGCGGACGTCAGTTTATCCCTGGCTACTGTCTCAGAGGGCGACGGAAAGATGCGGTGCTTTAGACCCATTCAGGAAGTGGGCAATAACGTGAACAGAGCGTTACAACTTGCCTTGACGTGCGACCCGAATTAGTGCGCTCTCTACTCATGACATCTTTATAGCAAGTTACAGTAGCCAATAAACATGAACTTCATTTTTTGATCACCTGTCTCTGAGCAAAAGCTACAGATGGATGCATGTAGGCCTATACACTATTAATCAACCCACTTTTCTGCTTGTTGTTAGCCTACTTCTAGTTGAGCTGACTAATAAACCCCCTTAATGTTTGTCTAATGGTTGTTAACAGAGGTTAAATGTGTTAGGGTTAGTACAGTCACTAGGTGTGTTAGCATTGAAATAATAGGCCATAAGGCATCCTGATGCCCGTGTGCCAATGTCAATGTGCAGTACAACATTTAATTGAAGGGGTTTTACATTGTGGTCACCCTAACCATGGTACTGTATGTGTATCAGTGGCCAGCCGGTAGCACTGTGCAGTAACTTACGTACAACTCACTCTCCGACACCTACAGAACGCTCGAGTGATGGATGATATATGGCCCCTGGGCTTTAGCCTCCCTTGCTATGGCGTTTGCTCTGTAATACGCGGCGGGAGCAGGGTTCAAATGTTGGGTACACTGCAAAATATCTATACCAAGTATATATGTCTAATGCCTAAAAATATTTAACTACATTTAATAAAAGACACAATTACCTAAAAAGAGCTCTTCTATCCAGATATAATGTCTTACTTCAAGAAATCGTACAAGCACATTTTCACTTGTTCCATTGGCAGATTTATTGACTTATTATGAGCAAAAATTACTTAGTACTCATAATTCTTTGTACTTATTTTTGTAGAGCCATTACTTTTAGTGTGGGACTTTTGTCTCATATGTAAAGTGTTGAGATCATAACATTGACCTGTAAGGGTCATAAAGACTACTGTACTTGTTAAGATCTGCCAGTGTAATAGTGGAGTTCCTATCCCTAATCGTAAGGAAAATGCCATTCAAAATACAGGGAATGGGTCCTTCACTTGGGGCCTGGGACACGATGGTGCAGCACTTCTGTATATTGTGAGGTTCAGGCCTAAAAGGGCATGTCAAGGCAATGGTGCATTGATCTTTAATATTGTGAGATCACGTGCTAATCAATGTGACTATTAAAGAGCACTTGGAGGTTGTCTCTGGAGTTAACTTAATAATTACAGTAGATGCCTTTAGTTAAGACCTGCTTAAGCATGCTGCCGATACATATGTAGAGTCACTTACGTGTTAGGTAGACATGCATGTGGTTGCTATAGGGCATCTGGCCAGTCACTCTCAGGGTGCATATAGGCCAAACATCTCCCCTGCCCATGGAGAACTGCCCATGGCTGTTTCGCATAAGTTTCATTTCCCACATTCAAAGTAGGTACGTTTTTTTTTTGGTTTTGTTTCTTTGGGGTGAAAAGCAGTAAAAGTGTGAATATATGTCGTGCTGCTTCCTGCTTGACGTATCACTCATTACCGAGCCATCACAAACGTGACAGCGTTTTTATTAATGGCATGTAAACATAACAATGAAAGATGGAAACGCCTGGTCAAGTGCCTCACACAGACGTTTGTCAAATAACTGTGTTTGCATTAGGTGTGATTGATGGCATTGTGCTGAGTAAACAAATAGCGCACTTTAGCTCTGACGGTAACATCTGTTACCATAAGTCCACACTGCCTCACAATGAAGACTTCAAATGGACCAGGACACTTAAAAACTGTTGAATGACGCACGCCTGATGCATTAAATATATACACACACAACTAACCGCTAATGTCAAAATAGCAGCGACCACTCACACGACAATGTGTGGCAAAAATTACAAGCCGCGCCATACATATGAAAAGCTTGGAGAAGAACCCCATCATAACATTCAAACACACTGTAGAAATATGAATTCACTGTTGTGACGGCACGAGAGTGCCCCCTTTTGAAATACAGTCACTGTGTCCTCCATGTGATCTACAGCCTTAGTCAAGGCTTGTGTATTTATGCAATCATGTGAAAACTATGCCCTCTGGTGAACACACACACACACACACACGCACAAACATAAGGAATATATTACATTTGTGAACTCTTTTTTGTTATTTTTTCTTCTGCTGCATTTCATAATTGCAAATATGGTAAATGGACTGCATTTATATAGCGCTTTTATTCAAAGCGCTTTACAGTATTTTGCCTCATTTTCACCCACCGATGGTGATTGCTGCTATGTGAGGTGTGACCAACCACTGGGAGGGAGCAGCTTTTATGGGGTAGGGGCTTATGAAACAGGGTTTGCACCCTTAACCTTCCAGCTGGGAGCCCAACACCTAGACATACGTGAACTGTGCATTGCATGACCCCTCCAGCAGCATCATGCCATAATATCTTCCCTTCTTCCATTCTTGAAAATTAATAAAAAAACAATATAGCCCAATAGTTATCATGAACATAATTCACTATTTCACAGGATTCCATCAAGCAACTATGTTTTCTGTGAGAATTAAGTAAATTCTTCAATGAATACATAAATGTGATGAATATAGATCTCAGAGAGAAATCATTCACTGGTCAACAGCCATTAAAACCCTTTATGAAAATGCATGCACAGTATAATTTAGTGATATGTAGGGTAATGTATTGGAGGTTCACAGTATAATGTAGTGATATGTAGGGTAATGTATTGGAGGTGCACAGTATAATGTAGTGATATGTAGGGTAATGTATTGGAGGTGCACTGTATAATGTAGTGATATGTAGGGTAATGTA